>JACXGJ010003810.1:0-50444 GCA_016801105.1 Esox niger | reverse complement strand
ACCAAAATAAACCACAACTACGTGCACAAACATTCAACATAAGTAGGTTCCCCAATTGGAGGCAATAACGAACACCTGCCTCCAATTGGGGAAACCAAAGCACATAGAGGTGGCTAGAGCCACCTATTTAGGCCATGTCCTGGCTATGGCCCCAGCCAGCGCAAAGATGGCTAGGGGCATAGCCAGGACATGACAGCTAGGTCCACTGAATACATCAAGAACTCCCACAAAGACCAGAAGTAATGCAGACATTCTCTCCTCAATGCATATGTATTCACACTAGGTGCCAGCCCCTTCCACTTCCTGTATTCCATAGCATAATGCAACATACAATGACATTTTAGTCCTTCAGCGAACATTCGCATCCAGTGTGACTAACACGTGTATTTTCTCTAGATGGCTAGGTGGGACAACCACCCAACCCAATAAAAATGGCAAAATGTTATTCAATTAATTGTCAGTCAGCCAAAAAAGAAATACACAATGTAATGGATGTATTTCAGATACTCTTTAAGAAAGTATGATTTCACAAATTGGGCACCAGGACTGAGAATAGATTTACAATACTGAGTTGGAGCGGCTATCCCATAGCGTTGGGATGGAAACAAGACAGAGGTGACAGATCAAAGAGTCTGTGTTGGAATTACATTTTTGAGTATATCCTTAAGGTAGTAGGCATGATGAAATTATGTGGTTCATTTGTTTTCTGGGAAATAACTTTCTGTTTGGGTGAACACCATTTTTCAAAAAAGTTTGCAAAGCATGGGTCGCTGGCTAATTTGTTTGCTGATTTGGTATTCTTGGGTTGCTGTAAGGTCTTTGAGACATGTCTTAGAGATGGTTTATTCTAGGCTTGATAAAATATATTATAAATGGGAATGGCCATAGCATGTTTTCAAACTAAGTCTTATTATTTTGGGTACAGTTCCTTTTAATTTGGTTTATGTTTTTTTTTTTCTGTGTGTAACCCAATCTGCTGTGCCTCCAAACTTATTTGCAATTTCCCCTCCCATACTGTTTTTAAATTCCACATCTATCCATTAGGATAGGATAGTTCTATCAGTCAGTTTCTAAATGCATGCTTATCTGTTACCGGATGAGCAATCTCATAAATGTCTTTAATGCAGCTTTCAGTCGCTCCTCATTACAACCAACAGACCAGCAACAAACCAGATAAGAATTATTACAGACACACTTGTATGATCCCTCACATTCTACAGTTTACTGTCCATCTTTGGGAACCTTGGAATTGCTGGATTTGGCCAGTATATCTGATGAGTGGGCTTATTGCGTAAGAGCACAGTGGATGTAAAATGTCTATACACCCCTGTTAAAATGCCAGGTTTTTGTGATGCAAAAGAATGAGACAAAGATAAATCATGTCAGAACATTTTCCACTTTTATGTGACCTATAATGACCTATAATGTGAACAATTCAATTGAAAAACAAACTGAAATCTTTGAAGGGGGGAAAATTTAAAATAAAAACCTTACAATAACCTGGTTGCATAAGTGTGCACACCCTTAATCTAATACTGTTGAAGCACCTTTTGAGTTTATTACAGCACTCTGTCTTTTTGGGTAGGGTAGCATGGCACATCTTGGGTAGCATGGCACATCTTGACATGGCAATACTTGCCCTCTCTCTTTTGCAAAAGCGCTCTTGTGCACAGCCTTCTTCAGATCACCCCACAGATGTTCAATTGGATTCAGGTCTGGGCTCTGGCTGGGCCATTCCAAAACATTAATCTTCTTCTGGTGAAGCCATGCTTTTGTGGATTTGGATGTGTGCTTTGGGTCGTTGTCATGCTGAAAGTTGAACTTCATCTTCAGCTTTCTAACAGACTCCTGAAGTTTTTGTGCCAAAATTGCCATGTATTTAGAACTGTTCATAATTTCCTCCACCCTGACTAAGGCCCTGGTTCCAGCTGAAGAAAAACAGCCCCAAAGCATGATGCTGCCACCACCATGCTTCACTGTGGTTAGCACACAGCCAGTACTTGCCAGAAATTCCTGCAGCTTCTTGCCGTAGGCCATTACGAAGCCTCCCTGACAAGTTTTTATTTTGTCTTTTCATCAATTTTGGACGGATGTCCAGTTCTTGGTAACATCTCTGTTTTGCAACATTTTCTCCACTTGATGATGACGGTCTTCACTGTGTTCCATGGTAAATCTAATGCTTTGGAAATTATTTTGTACCCTTCTCCTGACTGACAGCTTTTAACAATGAGTTCCCTCTGATGTTTTGGAAGCTTTCTGCAGACCATGGCTTTTGCTCTGAGATGCAACTAAGAAAATGTCGAACTTTAAAACTTTTAACATTATTTCTTATTTTTCACAGTGCCTGTACTAACAACCAAGCAAAGATCAGGTTTTAACAGAAAGGATATGTATCACCTTTGCCAAATAGATGCAAGATATAAGAGGGCACCCAATGGCGGCAGGAGAAAAGGTCAAACAGTTACTCTAAATTAATAGTCACCGGTACACCTATAATTTACCTATTTCTCTTTTTTTCACCTAGAAAAAAAGGTCAATATTGAATGTTTATTGCACCTTCCTTGAACACAAAAACATGGTTTGGTAGCTTTGTCAATATTAAGCTCTTATCAAAAATATGTTGTGTTGTCCAAACGGTAATCGATACTGTGTCTTGTTGGACTGCAAAAAAATGGTATAAAGATATCTGAAGAAACTGGGCAAGTTGAAGACAGACAATGCAGTAAAAGACCCAAGAAAGCTGTCTGAAAGCACTAGATATTCTCCTGTTCCTCAAGGAAGTGACATTTGAAATGCTGTCACCAGACGCAGATGCAGACAGTGTGTTTGGGTCTTCCACAAAATTTTCTATACATCTTCCAAGCAGAGAGAAATGACAGCTCACGGCTCCATCGGTTTCTCTTGGAGTTTGCCGAGGTTTTCCCCACGAGGACAGAGATATGACGATTATCAATGAGATGGAGATCGTTTTTACTCTAAAGCTGCTGGTGTTCAGACCCCTACAAGGTTGGATGTGGTGGAGGTTCCTTGCTCTAAATGAAGTGTGCATTTCAAGGTCACAGCCAAAGTAGTCCAGATACATCAGAAAGCAGAAAGATGAACAGATTACTTTCCTGCTGCCCTGATGTTGATGATAATAATTATTTTTATGGTATTGACTATTATAATTTTATAATATATGTTACAATTTTTCTCTGGGTAAATTGGCAGCTGAGAAACAAGGCGCGCAAAAAAGCAATGGAGCAATTCACCTCCTAGTGAAGTTATAGCTCTCAGGTAATCAAATGACAGATCTTATGGACTTCACACAGCATTGTATTTAGCTGAAATCCCTTGTGATTCCCTTTCACATTCACTAACACAGAAGAGAGATATCTTGGTGTTAGGCTGAAGCGATTGTTCAAATGTTGTTTAAATTCTTTTTCTGATGCTTCTACTGAGACTGATATTGATTTGTGGGCTCCAGGCTTGATGCCTGTGGTTTGACATATTTCTAGCTCTACCGAATAGAAAAATGAATGTGTAGGCCTGCAATCTCTTTAGTGGATAACAAAGTCAATTACTCACCTGGCTGCTCTGATCCTGACAATACAGCATCAAAACATCCTGTTGCAGTTTACTTGGTTCAATTGTTTTTTAACTATGCTACAGTTTTTCTAATGAATTCAGCAGTTTGCCATCCTGTCAGTGCTTTAAAAAAAATAAGTAATGAAGATGTTCTGCTCACGCAGTCTCAAGCCTGGGTCTGATATGAGCAGGGCAATCTTATACATATTTTCTCAGTGTAGTGATTCTGAGAAGCATCTGGTTGAAACCATGTCCATCGCTCCAGTTTCATGCTGAGGTGCTCCTTTGACTATCATGGTAATTGTCATAGTCATATCAAAATAACCTATATTTGCCAAGAAGATTTACACATACCTCATCTGCTGCATCAGCATCGCTCCAATAACCCAGAGGGGAAATGCTGGCAGATTCCAGAACATTCCGGAGGCAGCAAACAGGGTGAGCCCCTCCTTTGCCCAGCTGCTTCCCATCAGGACATTATCCGGGCGGGTATTTAAAGACACCAACAGATCAGCTCCAGGTCAAAACAGAAGCACGGACTTGTGGAAAATGATATATGAAACTCTGAAGAAGATGGTGAGGAAGAAGGTCAGAAGGGCAACAGTACACGATGCCACTCTCACAGCATCTTTTCACATGCTAAGTGGAGAACCAAGGAGGGAGAGTGACAGACAAGGGAAGAAAGGGGAAGAGGCTGCCTAACCTACAACCACCCGAACCCATTCCTCCCAAATCACAGCTGGGAGGTTGTCCTGGGAGGATGCAGCCACCTCGGAGAGCGGCTTGTCCTTCCCTCCTCTTTTGTTGCCATTATGTTGCACAACATGCTGTGTTCCCTTAAATAAACACCCTTAATACGTATGTGTCTGTTTGCTCTGTCTCTCGCCGTTACAATAATCCAGAGTTTTACTTGGTGTTTGGGGTTTTGCTAGTGGAAGGCAGCATACACAACAGGAACATATTACACTCAGTCTAGTTGAGTTGAAATGCACATGAACAAATGTACATTGCTATATTCTAAACACATATGAGGTCATTTAGATAATTGTTTACAGATTTAAAGTTGAAGATAATGCGTACATCTGTATTCAAGAAGTGAATTCGAGTTTTTGAAGTAGTGTAGAGCAGTTATTTTATTCACAGCTAGTTGTTGGGCGTTATCTTGATGGGAGTAATCCTGTAGGGATTGATGGCTGGTTATTGAGGGCCACAGTACAGGGAAAACACAGCTGGTGGAAGGTTTTTCTTGGACAAGTCACCTAAGACAATATGTTCATAGTTTTCAATTGATTAACTACAAATACATTTGGGTTTAATTAACAGGCGCATGCACAGAATCAAATATCTAATAGGTCTCAGCAATAATAATATAATTCTGCAGCCACGCTTTGCTTAAAGTTTACAAATTTATGTCTGTCTGTATTTCCAAAATGGAATATGATCATTGCTTTCCTCTTTGCAGAAACAGAGAGCATGTTTTTAAATCAAACATCCTCGGGCTATTGTCTCAATAAAGACTTACAGTATACTCTCTCTCTCTCTCTCTCTCTCAAACACTCACACACACACACACACACCCACACACACCATGTTTTATGACTAAAAATGTATTTGTAAAATTAGGTATCTGAAACTCTAAACCTAACTCTAACCTTTGCTCAAATTTTAACCCAAACCTAACATGTATGCCTTAAACCTTACATTAAATGTAACTCTTATCTGTAATCCTAAATCTGAACCCTGAACTCAATTCATAAGCCTAGATTGGAATTTTTTATAAGTTTTATGTTTTCATGTACTTTCAAGATATGACAAAATGTGAATTTTTCTCTTGAAAAGGTAAGAAAATACATTCAATCACTTAGATCATAGACAGTGTTTAACCCTTATAGAGTTAGACAGGAGGGAGGGTGTAATATTTAGGGAGTCTAACAGTAGATTGTCTATATTATTACAGCATGTTTGGGTAGATGGGCTACCCCAGTTATTCTGATTATTTATTCAGTGCAGATCCAGTTTTTAATGGTCCCTCTTTCTGAAATCGAAAGGTGTGAGGGCATACACATGTGCAGGATTCTCGATGTAAGTGCATAGCGGCTCCTAATTCTGCTGCTGTATACTTTTTCTTTCTCCCAGCGGGGAAGGTCAGACATAAAGTGGACTTGATTTAAATGTTGTACAACCATCTGTCTTTGTCAACTAAAATGGGAAAAGATACAAGTGGGGGCAGTTACCTACCTATTTATTTTTCTATTGTGGATGAAATTGAAATGAGGTGATGACCAGTTCACCCTGATTTAAAAATCCAGATATAAGGGAAATGTGTATAGGAGGGGATAAGGATTGTGAGTGTGCCAAGTCTGGCCAAGTTGATTTAAGCTGTAGTACCACATGTGGCCCTGCCCCCTGATTCAATCAGCTCTTCATTGAAAACATCATCTGACTAGCATCTGCTGGCAATTTTGGGGAGTAGGGACACACACCTCACAGTGTGAGTGTGTTTTGTGTGTATTTGAAAAAAATATCAGTTTCCATATGTGTCACAGTTAAAGGAAGGCTATCATGCAGTTCCACATCAAGTGGTAAGATCTCTGGATGCAGACTGGTCTGGGGACGGGAGATAAAGAGGCTTTGATGTCCTGGGCTTTGTGTTAAGGCTGAGTTTGCCCAAGGGAGAGACTTGGCTAATATCCTCGGGCCCAGCCTGGGCCTGTCTTGCATATTCATGGGCAGCTGTGGACTGCATGAGAATACTGATGTGATCCTGTTCTCTGTCCTCGCTCCCGAGACTAGCTCCCTGCCATCACGGATCAAATGCAAATCCCTCATTAAGTATTTTACAAAATCAACCAAGTTTGATGTCAAGTTCAAAAGATTCAAATAAGATAGGTCGATCTTTTCCCATTGTCTTTCTCTGCCTGCGTGAAGTCTTCTGTGAATTATACATCCAGATATTGTCACACCGTCTTCATTTTTAAGTTGTCCTCCTTATCCTCCAGGTGATGAAGACCTACCATATGTACCACACGGAGAGCATCAGCGCTGAAGGCAAGCTGAAGGATGCTGAGAAGCAGGAGGAGAAGCAGTTCATTAAGTCGGGTGACCTCAACGTCAACCTGTTGCGCCACGAGGACCGGCCCCAGAGACGCAGTTCCGTCAGAAAGATCGAGAAGATGAAGGAGAAGGTGAGGATGACGCTAAGGCTTGATGCGCATAATGATATTCCAGACTGCTGGTGCTGTTGTGCAGGGGCTGCTGTACACTTTCAGCTTGGTCATTAAGTAAACTAGTAAGTGGTATTTGTGCAGCAGATTACTGTGGGCCCGTTTTTGCTTGCTAAGGATAAAGGAGTCCATGCTTTCTGTAGCATGTGGATGAAGAGGGGTGAGGCTGTGCGAGAGGAGGTGCTGGTCCATTGTGTAAGCGCTCCGCTCTGCCAAGTGCCGTGATCATGGGTGCCTCTGTCAAGACACACACCTAGCACTGAGAGGCTATAGTGGTTCAGAATTCACAATTACAAGTTTAGCAAAACCTGTAGGAGTAGACCAAATGCACGCCATAGTGCATCTAACTTCACTGTATGAGATCACAGCTCAAGTGGCAATTACTAGTGAGTATGGGGACTAGGAAGTGACACTCTGAGAATTTTGACCTGAATAAGTACATTTTTCAGGAATTGGTGAACAGAGAGGTGGTAATTATTTTCTGTGGATACCGGATGTAGCCTTCAGGGATGGGAGAAACATTTTATGCTACAGATCACCCAGAGTATAGAAGCTATATTAGGCGTAGCTCCAGGCACCAAATAACGACTTCAGTCTTCTTTTCCAGCATTTTATAATACAACTGATGGCCGGCCTCATTTTAGTGCATTTTCTCCCTACATTTGCATCATATTGCTAAGTCAAAAAATGATTGGCTAGGAGATAGGGTAGTCTATTTGATTCATGACACCTAACTATCCAGGGACCTGGGCCACCATAGAAATGGATAGCTAGATGGCACATGTACAATGAAAGAGGTGCGCCGTCTATCACTGTTTATGGCCAGCTATCACTCATGGCAGTGAAGAAAATGAATACAGCATAGATCAGATCATGAAAACATCATGCCCAATTAGGTATTTTCAGAATGATAATGTAACATACAAATGTTGTTTTGTTTTTAGGTTCTGTAACATTTTATCCTCAAAATTGTCCATGACTCTGATTTGTGTCTGTTGTATTGTACTTCAGACCAACTTACATATTTCATTCAGAATTTTCAGGAGCAAAGTTTTCATGTGTCTCCATTATCAGTGTAGCTTAGAGAATCAAAAGGATGTCAGGAAAACAGCTTTCCTCCCTCCTTAGGCTGTCATCTACAGAGATGCTGCCAGAAGAAGCATATAAATCCCTCACTCTATTTTTAACTTGCTCTTGCTAAGAATTGTCTTTTTTACAACATAGTGACCTGATTTTGCATGCTACAATACAGTTGCAATCTTGTTCAATCTTCGTAGTTACCTGCCAAAAGAAGTTGAGGGAGGGCTTATGTCTTATTCACCTTATTCATTCTTTAAGTACTATTTTCATTTTTAAAATGAAAATTTCCGATTGCAACACAATTATTATAATTGTGTTTTATATTATGCAATGTCTTTATTTTCCTTTCGTTTAAGTTAATAGTTATTGAGAATATTGTTATCGGTCTGCTAACATCCATTATTAATGCTACGTGTACAGCAGATGACTATTTACTTTATAAAAAATATTTCCCAGATGTGTGCCACAAGAAGATTGCCTGGCTATTAAATTCATCCTTCCTGCCAAACACCTACCCATGAACCTTTGGTTGGGGAATACCTCATTGACAATGTCTAGAAAGCAAACACATCCTAACCTTTCTGAATGGTTCCAGAAAGCCTGAACACTTGGGTTAAAAATACAACATTCAGTTTGAATCCTAATGCAAACAAACAGATGCTTCGATAGATAACCATAGCAACAAAGACTGCACAGTCTTAAGCTGTGTGTTTATTGTTCTTTGAATCTACTTCACAACGAGGCATGTGAACTTTAAATATTTCTATAGATTTCATTCTTATGGATTATGTCACATTGATTCATTGTGCACATCATTTGTTATGTTTGCAGTATGTGTGAACACAATTGAAGCTCGATAGAGTACAAGTGTGTGTGAGTCTGTTATTGTTAGCAGGCACACAGCACCGAAAAAGTATTGTGTGTCGGTTTCATTGTTCACATCTGGGCTGAGGAGATTGTTGCTCAAGCATTAGCAGACAGACAGAATGGCTGGGAGGGAGGGACTGTGAAACGACAGTCTGGGTTGACCAGTTGCTGTTATCGTTTACAGGGAGCTTCTTAAAAACATCTACAGTGGATCCCTCTGAGCTCATCCCAGCCATCACTAACCCAGGTCATCAGGCTGCATAGAAATTCTGTGTTATTGTGCGAGGCTCATTTAGTAAACTCAGGGTTGCTTAATTTCATGGAGCGCTTTTCCTCACTCTTAATTTGCTCACTTTCTCTTCTCTTCTTCCCCCAGAGACAAGCAAAGTACTCTGAAAACAAGCTGAAGTGCACCAAAGCCCGCAACGACTATTTGTTAAACCTGGCAGCAACAAATGCCGTCGTGGCGAAATACTACATTCACGATGTCTCTGATATGATTGATGTAAGTATGCAATAGGCACAGTTTGGTTTGTGTCTCAGCTAGGATTGTCTACTGTTGGTTTAACATTGCTGCACTAGATATTCTCACCATCTGTTTCACTTATCTCAGCCCATTTGCTGTGGCGATACATGCTGCTCTGTTAGTTTGACTGAAAATGTTTACCTCCATTTTGTGTCTCATACATTCACTCTGTAGGTTACCACCCAACAAGCATTGTTTGGTTTCTTCTGGAATATGAACGATGACTTCCTGTCAAGGGAACGTATCACTGTTGACAGTCAAAATGCCTTCCTGCTGTTCTTCTCTACCCTAGCGTCTTCCCGTTCTTCTTTGTCATGTACTAATCTATCTGGGTTGGCTGGGAGTGCTGTGGGGGGCTGGCTGAGGTTCCTTAAGGGAGCTGTGCTGAGAAATGTGGATTGGAGCGTGGCTCTGTGTGTGTCTGCCTGTCACTGTCATACACCCCGTTCTCCCAGGGAGCTGACGCTGAAACATGACCCTGGGTGACACTGACACACACACTCACAGATACTCAGTTGAAACCCATCCAGTTCTACGTGCTCCCTACTTACGCAGGGCATAAGTGGAGTGGAAACCACCACAGGACACCCGTACTGACAAGAAAGTGAAGGGAGAACTCCAAATAGATCTATTCACAACAAAACACTGCCAGCTTTTTTTACTCTATTCCTCAAATGTACAGCACACCCAGACTTTTCACCTTTTACACACGCAGTACATACCTTTTTCTATTGCACTGTATGTAACATAACCTCCGAAGTATCCACTGGAGAAACATAAATGCAGAATATTACAGTCTGCGCTGATAGAAAATACCTTGACTGACAGAAAATACCTTTGTGAATCACAAACCATCACAACCCCACATGCAAAGCCAACACAACCCAGATCAAGCTTGCATTCCCGGGAAGTCTGTGATTATTGTTGGTTAGTGGGGTGTGTTTGCTTTGTAGACCACTAATGGCTAAAGGAATGAACCCATAGCCGCAATTTGGGTGATGGCCATGTGTATACAGGCAGATATGTGGCCAGTGTGGTTGGCAGGGATTATTCCACCATTGGTTTACCTGGTAGTTCTGGGGACTCTAGCATCCAAAACGTATTCAGCAGCAGTGACAATGTTAGCGTGTGGGGGAGTTGGGATGTGTGTTAGTGGGCATGGCAAATGGCCCAGTCTCTGACCAAGAGGCTTTTCTGTTGACCGCAAAAAACATTTAACAAATTTGGCAATGGGGTGAATGAAAATGTAAAGCTCTTCTTCCTGCAATTCTACAGAAATGGTCATAGAGCTGAATGAAACAAATTCGCTACACTTTTACATGGTTCAAATTGTTGTTTTAGCACACATTTTCTGCAACTCTGAATGTAATAAAATGTATAATATACAGCTTCATTAACTTTTCTCCATAGACCTACTGTACTTTATTTCTAGCCTTTTGTGTTCATCCCCCTGCTGCTAAATAAAAGGGAAACACTACTGCACGTTTGGATTATGCATGTGATTTAATTCAATAACATTTATTTTTAAATCACATTTATTTTTAAAGCCCTTTTAACCTCAGCAATTGTCACTTTTGCAAAATACTCAGCCTGAAACCCCAAGAAGCAAGCAAAAATGTAGAAGCACAGTGGCTAAGAAAAACCCCATGGTAATTTTGGAGAAGAACTAGTCTTAGAGGGGTGGCTAGTCCTCTTCTGGCTGTGCCATGTGAACATTTTAAGAGTCCAAGTTGTAATAATTAATAAATGCATGTGGGCTATGTCCAGAGTCTATAAAACCTAATACAGGTCAGAGGCATGGATGGACAAAGACAGGGACAGACCGGCGGAGGGGGTGGGGTCAGCAGAGTGGCAGCTGGAATCGTCAGGTATCGTCTTGATCCGCCACACAACCAAGAGGAGTTTGGACAGTGGCAGCAACAAGTCTTTATAGCCTGTTTTTTTGGTGGTGAAGGCCAAGGCCTCCATCTGGTCATGCCTCCGATCTGGACTGGGTTTAAATAGACTCTGGGCTTAGCCCACATGCATCGATTAACTAGTACAATTTGGACTATATGTTTACCCAGCACTGCCAGAAGAGGACTGGTCACCCCTCGCAGCCTGGTTCCTCTCTAGGCTTCTTCCTAAATTGATTTTTTTCCTAGCCGCTGAAGTTCAACTCAACGGTTGTTTGCTCCCTGGAGTTTAAGGCCGGGTGTTTTGTGAAATCGCTTTGTGACAACTGCTGATATAAAAAGGCTCTATAAAATAAATTTGATTGAATTCGATTGAACTAGCCAGTGACTCCGCCCCCGAATGGCATTGGAGAGAGGGCATCCCAATGGCAATGAGACCCCACCTGGCAAGACAGCAAGGGTGCACTGTATCAAGCATTCATTTTCACCTTCACTCCCCTGCCTCACTGTTCACCTTCACTTCTCTGGCCAGAGTGCACTTAATCATAAACCACTCTGAAGAGATGTGTCTTAAGGAGATACTATTTGTTTCGAAAATCTAGGTATGCTTAGAAGGCCTGCATCTTGCGATCTTAGGTTACGCGTAGGTATATACGGCTGGATCATGTCAGTGAGGTAAGTAGGAGTAAGTCCATGCATTGCTTTTTAGGTTAACAATAGAACCTTAAAATCTGTTCTAGCTGATTTATAAAGAGGCTAGTACTGGAGTAATGTGTAAAAACAAATTTGTTCTAGTTAGGATTCTAGCAGCCGTGTTCAGCACTCATTGGAGTTTATTTATTCATTCACACGGAAAATGAGCATTGCAGTAATTTAATCTAGTAGTAACAAATGCATGGATTCGTTTTTCTGCATCAGTTAGTGCTAAAAAGTTACTGATTATTGGAATGTTCCGAAGATGAGGAAAAAGCAGCTTTTGAGATATATTTTATATGTTCATGAAAGGAAAGGTCGGGGTCGAGGGTAATTAAACGTTGAAGCTTGAGGCTAGCTGCATAACATAGGATTCCAGGATTTTATATTTAAGCGAAAGGTTGGAAGGCTGCACAGTGTCTGCCAGACTGGGACATCTGATTGATGGCTATGTCTCTGTGCTGGTCACATTGTTGAAGCTGCTTCCTGTGTCTGAAAAGCAAAAGAGGCCATATCACCCCAAATCCTGCCATGGTGCAAGGGAAGGGATTGTGACCATGACTCAGTGTGCCCCCACTAGCTGGGCGGGGGATAGTGGCCTGTTTGTCAGGACACACAGGAACAGTCACGAAGAACCACACATCAGAACTGACATCCACACTACCATGCAGTCAGCCCTTTTCCTCACAACAAATGGAAAAACTGTTTTGCTGTAATACTATTCTGCTTGTCAGCGCTCCTGCCATAGTCAAATCAGGAAAGAAGGACCCTGCCGAAATCAAGGCATAGGGCTTATGACTGCCAGCTAGTGTGTTAACTATGGGATGCGGCTGTTGAAATACAGATCTATACCATCCGGAGTCCTGTCTTGCCACATCCTCCCTTTTTGCATGTTGTCACAAAGAGGTGGCGGGTTTGTTTTTCTGCCCTGGAGCAAGGCAGTAAACTCTAATGTGCTAGCTATTTGCGCATGTACAATTTGGAGTTGTTGGATTTAAGGCAGATTACAAATATTGTAATCCAAAATCATCTTATTTATAAAAAAAAACATGGGTATTTATCATTAAAGTTGAACACAACTTCCTATTTGTCTTTTAAAGAGCATTTAGTGACTCACAAAGCAGTCAGACTCTGGCCCCTCCAGCCTCTACAAACCCTGTCACCGCTCTGCTCCTCTTGGCTACAGTAATGAGGTTAGTTTATGCAGCTTCATGCCATGGTCGAGCTAATTATCCTAGGTGTCCTACTGTGCTTGCTCTTCTAAATCTGAGTATTCAATTAATCTATTTCTGCTTGTTAACCCGTAGCAGCATCTAATTTGGAATTTAGTTAATGCTGGAGGTCAGGTTAGAAACATGCTTGTTTAAAATGAAAGGATTTGCAGAATGATTTGCATGCTGAAGACAGCATTTATAGCATTGACTTGTGTTTAAAAAGGGCATTGACTCAGACTGGTTTGTTGAGTTGTTTGTTATTAGGGCTGTAATGTTCTTAGAAATGTTACTTGAACTTGAAAGCCCTGGACCCATACATTCAGGTCATCATGAACCCCTTTTCTATATTCTAGTTCTATGTTATTATAGGTATTTTATTAAACTATGCCATTATGAGTGCATTTTCTGTGTCTCTGTAGTGCTGTGATCTGGGCTACCATGCCAGCCTTGCGCGTACCTTTAGGACCTACCTGTCAGCTGAATACAACCTGGAGACGAGTCGCCATGAGGGCTTGGATATAATTGAGAATGCTGTGGACAACCTGGACTCTCGAAGCGACAAGCATAAGATTATGGACATGCACAACCAGGTGTTCTGCCCTCCCATGAGATTTGAGTACCTGCCCCACATGGGGGACGAGGTGAGAGATGTCAAACATCAGCTGAAACGTTTGGTAGAGTTAGAGATTCCATCTATAGTGACGAACTGAGGCATATATAAACCATGTTTAAGCTTTGTTGTTGGTTCTCAGCATTTATATTTTTCATTCCTGTGGCATGATGTTTTATGAGACCTAGTGCCAGGCCCATGCCAGTCTGTTTTTTGTGTTCCCCTCAGGTGTGCCAGGTGAGTGCCCAGCAGCCTGTTCAGACTGAACTCCTGATGCGTTACCACCAGCTGCAGTCCCGCCTGGCAACACTCAAGATTGAGAACGAAGAGGTGAGGGCTCATTGTAGCATTTATCCCCCAAGTGTCTCCAGTTTCACCTCTCCCAGACAGCCTGGTTGCCCATCGCCCTTCTTTCTGACACAGCTTCAATCAGACAGTATAACAGCGCATTCCAGATTTACTGGCCCCTTGGTAAAGTTGAGGAAAAAAAACTGTGAAAAAATGTCAGTGTTGGTCTGTGTTTAGATAAGTTTGATCTTACACTAAACTTGAGTTGAGGTGGAAGTGTTCAAAGGAAAAACTCATTGCTAATCTAGGAAGACAATTTTCTATAGGTACTGGAGAAATTCTGTGTGGTTGAGTCGTCTCAGATCACTTTAACATTACTCCTGATTTAGGTCAATTCTGTGGTGTGGAGTGGTCCTTTTCAGTGGCAGGTACATACATATATATATATACAGTATTTCTCTCCCTGTGAGTGGATGCTGGGGCTAATGGAATGGCTAATGGTGGCTAGCTACAGCCTCCTCTGATGGTTGTCTTGCCTCCATCTGATCCATTCCTCCCCGTGTCTCATCATGCCTCATAATACCTAATATAACGGCTGGATAATGGATGAATTGTGCCACACTGGGAATGACCCTGATCAATCTCAGTGCTGTAGACAAAGAGCCTGCAGCGCTTTAACATACAGCCTGAATGCCATCCAGTCAGAACAGACAGTCTTCGTATTCTGCTCTTGTCTGATGGATGGCTGACCAGCAGGTCGTCTGGTAATTATGAATACCGCCTGTATCTGCTTTAGAGTGAAGTCTGCCAGGTGTTGTGCCGCCAACCGTCACTTCTCATCCATTGTTATTTGGGTCAATTTGTCTTTTAAATGGGATATGCCAGTGATAACTTAACCTGAAGTAAAAAATCTGTCTGGATTTTATGTTAAACAATAACTAAATGAGATGGCTGAGAAGAATGTGCTGTTTTGTTCGTCAGTTATTCTGTTCAATGTATTTATTTATTAATAAATTGGATAAGATGACTGGCTAGGAAATACAATGCTGTATTCTTGAAAGCAGGATCAATCGGATCAATCAGTTTCCCAGCTAGTAAATTGCTTCTGTATGAAATAACTTTATATTTGTATTTTTTAAAAGATATGTTTGCAAATGGGCATGGACTAATAGACTCAACGACCCAAAAACATTTCCAAGTCTCTAATTAAACAGAAACGTTATTTCCGGTTGTTTGCCAGTTAGCCTGCAACTCTTTGATCCTGCTTTGTTGTGGATTTTTCCTCTTGCCGTAGGTGAGGAAAACTCTGGACGCCACCATGCAGACACTGCAGGACATGTTGACTGTAGAGGACTTTGATGTGTCCGATGCCTTCCAGCACAGCCGCTCCACTGAGTCCATCAAGTCCGTGGCTTCTGAGACCTACATGAGCAAACTGAACGTTGCCAAGAGACGGGCGAACCAGCAGGAGACGGAGGTCTTCTACTTCACTGTGAGGATCTGACTCACATACATAGCCTTCACACCTGATTGTTTTGCCCTCAGACACGTATGTATGTTGACGTGTCTCAAGGTTACCGCCTGTTATATCTGTTTCACACTAATGTGACAGACTATACAATGGCCTTTTCTGCGTGACTAAAAGGATCTTGAGTGGCAGTGTAGTGTGGAACACTGTAAGTGTATAGTATCATACATCATCTTCAAGCCATCAGCTGTCACACCGTTCTGCACAACACACATGATGAGCCCTGTGCTTTGGAAATCCCATGGAAATGTAATTAACCCCTGGAACCCATTTCATTTGTGCCATTCATGGTGAGAATACATTGTCTAGCCATTGTGTTTGGTGGGTTGCTCTGCCTGTTCCAGTCACTTCCCATTATGGCTGCGTCCTTACTTATGTCTTCATCTGGCCGGTGTTGTTTTGTAGAAATTCAAGGAGTACCTGAATGGCAGCAACCTCATCATTAAACTGCAGGCAAAGCATGACCTCCTGAAGCAGACACTGGGAGAAGGTAATCTTCATTTTGACACAACTTCTCCTTAGGCTCCTATTTCTTCTTCTCACAGTGGCGTTAATGGCAAGCTCCAAGCCTAGCATGTCAACCCTTTAGCACGTAATGCCAAGCTCCGGGCCTAGCATGTCAACCCTTTAGCACGTAATGCCAAGCTCCGGGCCTAGCATGTCAACCCGTTAGCACATAATGGCAAGCTCCAGGCCAAACATGTCAACCCGTTAGCACGTAATGGCACGCTCCGGACCTAGCATGTAAACCCTTTAGCACGTAATGGCAAGCTCCAGGCCTAGCATGTCAACCCTTTAGCATGTAATGGCAAACTCTAGGCCTAGCATGTCAACCCTTTAGAACGTAATGGCAAGCTCCAGGCCAAGCGTGTCAACCCGTTAGCGCGTAATGGCAAGCTCCAGGCCTAGCGTGTCAACCCTTTAGCACATAACGGTAAGCACCAGGCCTCAAACTCATTATTAGCCATGAATCCCTTGGAATGGATGATGGGTCTGTGGGGCCATGTTCTGATCTGGTACATTTATGTAATGATCAGAGATGACACACGATGAGGATGATGGAGGAAACTGCCCAAACATATATTCATTCAATGTGCAGTAGAGGGGAAGGGGAAGAGGAGTTGAGTATATATTCAAAAGTGAGGTATTAAAAGTCAGAAATTAAAAGTACCTACTTTACCCGGTATTGAGGAACCCTCAGACACAAATTATCTCGTGGCTGAATCTAGTTACCTACCACTTATGGATGTTGTAGCCTTTGACAGGGTCCTAAAGGAGTTTGGGTAATAGAGACCCTACCCATCTCAGCATCCCCTCCCAAGGGGACCCTTTTCACCTCAGCCGTGAGCAGTTTACGCCCAATCAATCAGGATGTCCTGGCTCCCAGCAGCACCGGCCCATCTCAGCAGCTGGTGCTGCACCAGGGGTTCAACTAATAGAGAAGGACAGCAGGCAAAACCAGCTGAGACCATACACACACACACACACACACACACACACTCTCCCCCTATTTCACCTCATACACAAGCAGCATTTGTCAGCTGAGGCGTCCCTAATATTCCACCGTGTTCTTTAGATCTCTATGAACTGATACCTCAGACTGCTGTGATGTGTGTTTTCATGTGCACATAGCTCACAGCTTGTTTGTTTGTGTGATATTGGGCCTGTGCTGGTGTGTGTCTGTGCGTGTGTGTAGGGGATGTAACATATGTTTGCTGCAGGTACCAACCATTTTTAATTATTCAGGTGATCAATCAGCCCAGCTTATTAAGTATGTGTCCGTGTGAATGCGTTTGTGTGCATGAATGTGTTATTAGCAGCCTTGGAGAATACCACATGGTGCGTTCATTAGACCAAGCTAAATAGATCAACATGGAAAGTACTCAACATGACTGAGATATCTGCCAATCTAGAAGCATATCCCACTTGGATGTAGGTTCAAATCCCATCTTTATAGAATACTTGAAGAAATTCACAGCTAGTCATAAAAATACAAGACTGTAATTATTACATTTAGTGGAATGTTTTTCTTCTTACCTGAAGTTTGTAGGTTTGACATAATGCATTAATCTCAATGAACAAAATGAAATCAGTGGAAAAAAAAATCTACTGTATTTGCTACTGTATACTTAATGAGTCATTTAAACATTTTTGTATATGCAATTAAAACAGAGTTTAATATTTAGCCATTAGCCAGAAGCCGGTCTTTTGCCAATGGTCATGAACGGGGGTGTAATTTCTAGGTTCATTGGGCTGAGCTAGGCTATCACTCACTGGAATGACTGGCAGGAAATGCACTGTTGTTTCTCCACATGAATGCTCCGGAGACAACACTACTAGCCTCATCAACTGCCAACATGATGTATAGAGAAATGGGTCAGTCATCACTCTCATCTCTCATTCTAAAGCTGAGAGAAAGGAAACGAAAACAATGCTAGAATTGTGTATAATATTGTTATAGCTTGTTGTACAAAGAGGCACATACAGCCAGTGCTGAATGGATTATATTTAATAGATAATGACTCTTTCTCAACCATAGCTAATAATATCTATTGACCAGCTTTCTGCTTTGAAATGGGCTGATAGATGCAGCTGTTAAAGCTGTGGTTTGTGGTAGATCCCTTCTGACTGAGACAGAGGTAATGAGGACTTGCAACATTGCCTAACCCAATACTCAGTTTGCTTTCCTGAGGCTAACCAGCAGGGGCTATTGGTTGTTTGTGTGTGAAAGTGAGACTTAGAAAGACAAAAAGCATGTGTTTCTCATTATGTGTGTGAGGGTTCTTCTGGGTTTCTGCATGCATTTGCCCCACTGTATGTTGAGACGGCCTCTGTGTGCACAGGGCTTTGGGACAAAGGGCTCAGTGAGCCAGTGCAGACATCGCTCAGTGTCACCAGTTTGAGATGACCCCGCCCCCCCACACACAGTCCCCACCCTTCCGTCGCCTAACCCGATCCCCTTTTCTACCCTATGGGAGCGGCCTGCACCCCACAGACTTTCCTCTGAGGTTTCTACAGCGACAGCTCAATGCTTTTGTCTCTGGGATGCAATTGTTGTGTGACCATTCAGATATGGCTCAATAGCTGTGATTATCCCATGCAGTCCTTCACTAGGCCCTGACTGAGGAGCAGGAGTTTGACTGAGAAGCAGGAGTTTGACTGAGCAGCAGGAGTTTGACTGAGGAGCAGGTGTTTGACTGAGGAGCAGGAGTTTGACTGAGGAGCAGGAGTTTGGGCTCATATTCTAAATGACATTTCTGTCTTGTTCTGTGATTGCAGGAGAACGAGCTGAATGTGGGACTACGAGGTAAGATGTCTTATAGTCACTAAAGCATTTCGAATCCATTGCCTTTGATCAAAGAAGCCTTTCCCCTGAACTGGTGGAACTGGAGTTTAATATGCACTGTCATGGTACAGTATGGAGGACAAACATCAAATCCTTTTTAATACATTTGACATGAGACTTTAAAAAGTCCTGGATTATGCCTTTCATGTCTAAAGCCAAAATTAACACATGTTGCATATTTAGGCTCATTTGACTTATGCAGGTGTCTGATAAAAACAAAGAAACAAACTATTGCAGATTATACAGCATGGAGATCTCAGAGCTGCCTGTTCACACACAGCCATGGTATTCTGGTCCATTTACCTTCTTGTCAGGATTTAATACCAACCCAAGCAACATGTTGCAGCAGTGAGTGTTGGGGAAGTGCATAGAGTTGTGGCTGGGTGGCAGGGAGGGTTCTGTGTGTCAATTCTCCGGCTGTCTCTGGGAAGGGCTCCAGGCCCGCAGTGCAGATGGAGCAGGCCTGCTGGGTAGCAGTTTGTGTGGCGCGGTGTGGGTGTGTTTCTGGGTTGTTCTGTGTGTGACTTTGGGGGGGTTGGGTGCACTGCGAGCTCTACCTCCCTTCTAAGGGAAGATGGCCATCTGTGGGACATAAAAGACAACTTTTGTGTGTGCATATGAGTGTATGTGTTTGTGCTTTTTATTATCCAAATATAATTCTTAGTATGGATCCATTTCAAATACCTTCTATGACAGCTTTCAATACCACCAGCTAACCACATTGTAACTTAGAGCAAATTAAATGGATAACATCAAATACTGCTGCAAGATGTGCTTGGTTTCTTAGCTTTGGTTAATAATGTTTACATTCAGCTATACATTAGTAGTAATTAACCAGTGTTATGTTTTCATTAAGCTGAGAGGGAGTTTTATGAAGGTGCCCTAGAGTCAGTCAGGGACCCAACCCTTCTAGCAACCCAACCCAACACTGCTTAGGGGTTAATTATAGGGGCAAAGCCATCGGGTTTAAATAACACACACCAGTAATAAAATGTCTCACTTTGCTAAAATTTTCAACATTTGGATATGGATCACTTCCTCCTGCCTACACATATTTCCTCTTGATAAACAGAGCACAGGGGGATATTTAGGAAGGTGGAAGTCAGGGCTTTTGAGAAATGATGTTTTTATAGTTGCATTTCAGCCTTGCGTGTTCTACTGTTTCACTGCATATGGTGTTTTTGTTCCCCTCCTCACCCTTCATCTCCCCAGGCCCCCCACTCTCCCCCCTAAACCACAGAAAATGCGGAAACCTAGGCCACGCTCCATCTATAACCATAAGCTGTTTAATGGCAATATGGAGACCTTCATCAAGGTACCCCCCAGGCAGGGGTGTGTGAATGACCGCCCCCTGTGGGGCAGGAGGAGAAGGGCGTCTTGGGCCCTCTTTCCTTCTGTTCCTCCTCCTGCTGCTCACTGCTCTCCACTTGTAACCACTGTGTAACCTCACCCTCACCTCCTGTCTCTCCATGGCTCTAACGATGTTCACAGACAGGGCTGCGGCCGGTCTCCCTGTCCTTTCAGGTGTTCTAGTTGGTTCTGTCCCTCGCTGCTCCCCCATCTCACTGCACCTCAAGCCATCCCAGCATCCCCTGACCTGTGCTTATACTTCAGGCCTCCTTTCGGGGCGTGTCGGGGGTGGGTGGCACTCTCGTTCTGTCCGTTTGTCATCTTTGCTTCTCTAACTGTGTTGCCTCTCTGCCTCCCCTTCCTTTGCTCCACTGCGCTCCTTTCTGTCCCAGGGGAAGACGGAATGCCCGTACCCGCAACCAGGTACTCTCAGTGGGAGGATGGGTTGGGAGTGTGTGGGGCTGCACAGAGGGCCGGCTGGACCATAGAACAGTAATCGCTATACGTGTTGAGTTCTGCTTCCCCTTCGCACACAGTCATACTAATGAGTTCCAATAGCATGTCACCGCCGCTGTACACAGTCATACTAATGAGTTCCAATAGCATGTCACTGCCGCTCTACACAGTCATACTAATGAGTTCCAAAAGCACGTTACTGACACTCCACTTGTTTCATGACTGTTTGCCCGCAATAACAAGGAGCTGTGAATAGTAGTGGTTTCTGTCTGTCACTTTACTGCTGCTCATGTGAATGTTGGTGAACGCCACTGTTTATAAAGCCATCCGCAAGAGGCATTTGTATTTTACAGCTAAGTGCCACACAGGCAGAAGCCTATAATACTTAATACCCATAATACCCTGAGGCCTAACTGGTAGTTATACACAGTATCCTGAAATGTATTTTATCATGGAGTGATATTTCTTATAGACAATAGAATCAATATGGATAATGTGTTTCTAGTGGCACATTGTTTTTCACTCACCCTGTATGAGTCAGCCATCCATACTGTGCTCTCACTATTGCCATGCTTTGCTTTCAGGATTCAGGTCAACCTATTCCTCTTGTGGTTGAAAGCTGCATTCGATACATCAATCTGTATGGTAAGTATCCTTAAACCTTTACTGATATTTTTATTACTGGGCTTTAATAAAGGTTATTCAAAACCCCAGTGGAAAACTGTGATCTCCACATTGAACTGCCCACATCTTAACAGATGAACCTCTAGTCAGAGGTAATCCATTTACTAAAACACCTCCAGGTCTAACTGCTATGAAATCCTCCACAGACCCTGCTGCTCTAAGCTGTAGTGAATAACGTGACAGGAGCATGGCAGCACAGCACGCAGCGAAACTGACAGGCCCCTGGGTCTTTGTTTTCGAAATCAGTTCAACAATCCCTCCCCCTCTTCATCTCTCTACCCTTCTGTCTACCTCAACATCTGACTCTAACCAGAGTGCTGTTGCCTCCAGGCCTTCGCCCCTCCTCATCCCCTCCTTTCACGTGACCTAATGAAAATCCCACAAACTGATTGGGGGGGTGTCTTTAACAAAAACCATGTGGCGTAGATTGAGGGGACCTCTCATGGAAGAAGAAAAACGCATGTCTCTTTACAACTAGATTACATTTCCTACTCTGTGTTGTGTGCTAGCTTGGGCCTTTCATGTCGTAACTGTTAGGGTGTGGGAATGATGGTGCGCTCAGACTCAATGTGTCTGTCTCGTTGCAGGGCTCCAGCAGCAGGGCATATTCCGCGTGCCTGGGTCCCAGGTGGAGGTCAATGATATTAAAAACTCATTTGAGAGAGGTAGGTCCCTGGTGAGACATGAGCTAATTAATGCTGGGTAAGCTTTAAGTTATTACCCTACGGCTGAAGATCAATAACATAACATAGCCACTGAACTTCAGGCATGAATATCTTCATATTATTTTCGAGAGCATGTAACCTATATAAAGTAAGCGGGTATTTTAAATCTACTAAATGTTTTAGTATGATATGTTTTGGTGGGGGATGTGGAACACAGAGTGTGCAGAAATAGCAGTATGTTGGATTCAAACCTGCTACGGCAGTTTACAGTATTTGCACCGGAGTCAGTAGCTTAGACCCCTAGACCAGCCTAGCCCAGGTATTTGTTAGAGGGTTCATAAGCAGTTATGCTTTTTCTTTATTGGTTGATGTTGCCACTGGTACAGTTCTGTCCTGACACCTCAAATGAATCATCACTGCTTGAATCTTTCCTCAGGAGAAGATCCATTGATTGACGACCAGAATGAGCATGACATCAACTCGGTGGCAGGGGTCCTCAAACTGTACTTCAGGGGCCTGGAGAACCCTCTTTTCCCCAAGGAACGCTTCCTGGACCTCATGTCTACAATCAGTGAGTACTTTGGACCGGCGCCCCCTGGTGTTCAACTTTACACTGTTGGATGACATAGAAAATGGGTTCCAGGTAACTGAATTGGATCCATAAACATACCTATCTGGTTGTTAAATACGAGCTTTGGGCGTGCGCCCCAGTACTTTTGTAGCCCCTGTCTGTCATCATGGACTTCGGGTAGTTCACCGAGTAGAGACCGAATCAGAATGGATGTGATAGACGCCACTCTTCGGCTCCCCCACCACCTGCAGTGCTTTACGGGACAGGAGGGTTAAGGGGCGAGGGGCACGCAGGCCAACACCTGGAAACAATATCAACACCACAGCTGTCTGCCTGCCAGGGATTTACTAAAGGCCCAATAGGAAGACAGGAGAGTGGGGGCCGGTAAACTCAGCATAGCTCTGCAGTGTTTTCAGCATGGTCCAGTTTGTTCAGTCCCAATCATGATATACTCAGGTTTAAATGAGGAGATATCTGTTAAATATGGCTGGATCTCCATTGTGCCTGCCAACTCCCTGATAAGGTCTACTTATTCTGTAAATTCAATATATCATGGTGGTGTTATTGAGCATTATGTTCCCCTGTGGTAATATGTCATGTCTTTATTTTCTTCCCATTAATCTCAGGCCCAGGGCAGTATTATGACTCTCTCTGCTCCCTCTCCATTTCAGAGCTAGAATCTGGTGCTGAGAGAGCACATCACATCCAGCAGATTATTGTGACTCTTCCTCGTACTGTCATCATCGTCATGAGATACCTATTTGCTTTCCTTAATCAGTAAGTTAACATAACAACTTATTGTCCTCTGTTGTTGAAAAAGTTGTACCAATGAACTGTGGTCATGAAATTGTACGTTAAAATGTGGGGTAATTGTCTAAAAGGATCACGTAAACACTTTTTACACACCTTTACACATACAGTCTTGGGGAATATACAATTCCCTGTATTGCAGTAAATCAGATTAGCTCCATGGAACGTGTGAATCTCTGCTGCCACAGAAAAGGCATTCGGTTTCAGAGTTATTGAACAGCCATATGCTTAACATCCTACCTATTACAGCGTAGGCCAGCAGCGCTTTAGAAGTTATTTACAAGCCGGCGCTGAAACTCTGCTCTTAACCCAGTAATATACCTGTCCTGTTTAACTGGGCTGTTATTGATGCTCCCTTTGCTTGGTTCCCCTGCAGAACAAAGAGTTTGATTCCGTATCCTGACTTTTACCTCTATGTTTTATACCCCCTCAGACAGTTTGGCTGTAGGCCAGCTGTAGCCCTTTCCTACTCCACATATCCATGTGCACTCTGCTCTGATTATAAGCCCCTCTTAAAGCAGATGAGAGCAAGGAGGCTGTAGGCCTGCAACCTGTCTTTGATGCTGTTGTAAGGAGGCATGGCCATGCTACCCTCTAAATGAAGACGGTTTATTAATTGCACCTATTAAATGTTTTTAAGTGCAGGCATGTTAAGGCTGGCAGGGTATGGGAAGCTTAGCTAAACAGGGAGACAGCAGAATGCTATTTCAGTTTCTCACAATCGCCAGCACACTAAAACCGGTTCTGTGAGCAACATACACAAAACGATTTAGCTAAATTCCAGAAGAAATACAGTGTAACCCAACCCATAAGCACAATCCACCTTTTTTTACACAAATCTGTTTCCATTCAGACTTGTAAAAATTTCCCAGAAAATGAACAATTGTGGTATTGGTGTATTGTCTATACACTTCAGCATTCTCTGTAGACATCATTTATAATCATTTATAATGTCTATAATATCATACAATATCATACAAAATTCATAGGGAACATTCTGGAATAAATTTAGGTTAGTAATTCATTAATACCTTTTTGTAATAGTGTTTGTAATTCTTCTCACAAGTGTGCACTAGCTATTCAGTAGTCATTTTGTCATGCATTTGTGTGACTTTTTAGACGTTTTAATGTTTTATGGGTACATACCAGAATCTCTCACTTATTTTGCAAATGCTTTTCTTTGAGTGTTTGTTATTGGATACACACATCGCAGTTCAATGGTTTATCTCTGACTCTCCTCCAGTCTGTCTCAGTACAGCGATGAAAACATGATGGATCCCTATAACCTGGCCATCTGCTTCGGCCCCACCCTGATGCCCATACCTGACGGACAGGACCCTGTGGCCATCCAGGCGCACGTCAATGAGGTCATCAAGACCATCATCATCCACAACGAGGTCATCTTCCCCAGTCATCGTGAGTTGGATGGGCCAGTCTATGAGAAGTGCATGACTGGAGGGGAGGAGTACTGGTGAGTACCGTCCAGGGGCTCGACAACTTCGGCACACCGAATGCCCATATCTAAAGCCGTAATACCACTGCTAGTGTAACCCTGTGTAGCGCCAATATAGTCAGACAGTAAGACCTGTTTGATTTTGTGGTGAGACCTGTGGTATTTGGAGTGTGTGGAAGAGGTCAGAGTTCTTTAACACACCTATGGGGTTATCTAATGACATATGTCAGCCACCTGTATCATCAGAGCTAAAGATGTGCTAGCCTTGTGAATACGCGGAGAACGTCCCGAACGGGGACTTTAATATAACTCATCCCACGTATATCAGCACACTTCTCTCTACTGAATTTGACACTCTGGCCCCATAAAAGAACTCCTCTCATTTTCTTAATCAGTAAAGGCTAAATGTAGACATCTTTGGAGCTTTCACCCACTTGTTATGAATCTTCCTCGCTGGTTATAAAAAAAAAGATCTGCATTGATTGAAACATTCCATAACTGTAACTCCTAAATCCCCCCCTTGCCACCTTTACATTTGACCTTTTGGAGACAGTGGACTGAGAGGACGAGGAATTAGAGAAAACATAGGATTACCAGCCTGGGAAACAAGTAGGTGATTGGGTGGTTCAGGAGATTCCAATTCATAAAACTATTGGAGGATTCAAACGTCAGTTTTCATTAAGAACTCTTGAAATCTGTTGCCTATATCATTTTGTTGGAGAAACACGAGCACACCTTAAAAACAACAAATGCTACTTCTAAGTTCATGTAGAATTGAACTGGATATGAAGAATGTATATATAAATGTACACATATAGTTTCAAATCCACCCTCAATAAAAGTAATTTGGTTGAGGACACGGTAGTGGAAAACACAGGAGAATGACCATCTAATTTCATACAGGTGCCTTCTTCTGTAGGTTCCTTCTCAATTACTGTAAGTTATTCAGAAGGCCAAAAGATGGAGGAGAGACTGACTGGCCCTTCCTCACTGTCTCTCTTTCTCTGTCTCTCTCTGTTTCTCTGTCTCTGTCTGACTCGCTCACTCTCTCTGTCTCTCTCTCTGTCTCTCCCTCTCTCTCTTTTTCTCTCTATATCTCCCTCTGTTTCCACAGTGACAGTCCCCATAGTGAGCCAGGCACCATTGATGAGGCTGACAATGGGACAGAGCCACACACAAGTGATGATGGTCAGTAATTTATTTTCCAGACACTTGTTGTGCCCTTCAGAAAATAACCTAACCCAGATTTTTCCTGAAAAATACTAATTATATCTTGATAAGAGTGTCTGCTATTTGTAAATCCTTGATTTGTAAATGGTACTCTGTAAAGAAACTGTTTGGGTGACTGATTAATATAAATGTTCTTGAATTAACTTGCTACGCTAATTGTAATTTGTCAGGTGATTGTTTCAGAACTTCTTAAGCTGTGTTTGTCCCATGTTATTTTCAGGTTTCTGTGTTTTTAGCTGAATTCTCTTTATTCATTTGGTTCAGTTCTACATCATAAGCAATGCTTATCGACAGTTAAAACATATTATATAGCAGCAGAGACTGTTCTGTTAAATTTGGCAGGTTTGTTTTATCTCAAGGCCCATTGTCTGTCTGGCTGACTTCCCAGTCACCAGTGGGTCTGCTGTGTACTGCAGCGCTGCAGATCTGTGTGTCTGGGCTGGACGCCTTTATAATTGAGATCAGATGCAGAAACAGCTATTGTACTGTAGCAATGCGGCTAACTTTCAGCTTGGCATGTTGAAGATGCAATTCATACAACTTACGTTCAATGTGGTTAGTCAGTCCAGAGGGAGTGATTTATCTATAGACCATGTCCTTGACATAAACAGGAACATTTGTATCAAATATAGCGTCAGATAAACAATATATTTTATACTGCTGATAGACCGCTGACACCCAATTATACCGTTTTTCCTCAGCAGCATTGACAGAAGTAGCATGCAGGGGTTGAGGGTGTGATCAGAGGTCCTTGTCTTGGTCACAGATTCTCAGTTGGATTGAGGTCTGGACTGGACACTGACCTTTTGGTTTAAAACCACTAGAGTGTGGCTTTGGTTGTATGTTTGAAGTCATTGTCCTGCTGGAATATGAATCTTCCAATAAAATCACCCCAAATCTCTTGCAGTCTTCACTGGGTTTTCTTCCAGGATTTGTCTGTACTTTGCTGCATCCCTTTTGCCCTCTATCTTGAGGTTTTCCATGCCCTGACGCAGAGACGCATCCCGGTACACATGGTGTTCTCAGTATTATTGTATTATTTCAGGCTTCTAGTTTGATCTCAGCAGACCATATAATCTCAGGGCTATTGTTGCAGTATGCACTGCTCCCATCTTAGCAGTGGAAGACCGTTACCCCTTTTGAGTGGTGAATCTAAATCCTCTTGGTGGCCTGCCAGGGTAGTGCCCCTTTTGCCCGGACCCTTTTTAATACGCCCTGCACTAGACAGATTCACAGTTGTGCCTTATTCTCTTCATTTCTTAATAATGGGCTTTATTCCGGGGGATATTCAATGCCTTGGACAGGTGTAAATATCCTGATTGTTACTCATGAAGATCCTTATTCTGGATTTGCTTTGAATGTTTCTGAGTCTTCATGATGTACTTTTTGCGAGGAATTGTATTAACCAACTGTGCGATCTCACAGAGACATGTATATTTAAGGTATTTGAGGTCTGTAGATAGTTGACATGTTGTTAGTTTGTAGAGCTTGCTAGAGTTTGTAGATCTACTGATGGACAGAACTACAAATTGTTACAATTTAAGAACAGGGGAAACACTGGATTGTAAACGGTTGTTAATATACATAGAGGAAACAATGGGTTATAAACAGTTGTTAATATACATAGGGGAAACACTGGATTGTAAATGGTTGTTAATATACATAGAGGATACAATGGGTTATAAACAGTTGTTAATATACATAGAGGAAACACTGGTTTATAAACAGTTGTTAATATACATATGGGAAACACTGGTTAATAAACAGTTGTTTTAAGGTTGTATGTGGTTGTTGGTCTCTGTTCATATTTGGACAGGAGAGGTATTGCATGTGATTGTTGGATTGCTCAGAATGAATGTGATCTGGAGTGTTAAGCTCTGTAGATAGACTTGCCCTGAGCGCTGACTGACCTTATTCTGTGTGTTCTTTAGACTGAAGGAGAGAACTAGACACAGCTCAGACAGACTGTGACAGCGTTGTGCTGCAAAGGAGCAAATCACGCTTGAAGCCTATGACAAGGTTATGTGTATGTTGTTGGCAACCCCCACCTCTTTTTCTCTCCCTCTCCCATCCCTTGCTCTCTCTTTGTTCAGCAATGATAAACAATTCCCTTGGGATGTCTTTCTTTATGCCTTTGTATTTTCCTGTTTCTCCTCAGTTCCCTGACAGCATAATTGGGCTAAAGTCACTCTGCAACACTGCAACACAAAACAATAGTAACAACACCAGCGATCTGATCTGTTAACTTTCAGCAGATAGTGTCTGTACTGCTCTATTCTAGGCTAGGCAAGAGAACCCTATCAGAAAGCACAATCTGTAGTGATGAGTGTGTCAGTAATGAGTGCCGACACCCTCCCCAGCCCTCTGAACCAAACACCAGGACAAAGGCTGACTGCCTTTCACAGGTCGGCCTGTGGACAATAGAGTTCGAAGCATAGCCAGAAAGGGCAGGGCTCTTAGCACTGAATTGTGGTCTCGCTCTGTTTAATTAGTGTGATTTGAAAATGAGAGTCACATGTTTCTGTCTTGGCTATTCTCAAACCTGGGGCAATACATTGCTCTACAGCCTGGCTTCTACAGTGGATCAAAAAACATGGTCCTACAGCCCGCCACAGCTACAATTTCCTCTCAGTCTTGACCTGGAGTTCGAAAGAACAGAAAACCCATCAGGGGCCTTTTGTAGTTTGTCTCTTGTAGCCACCCCCTTGAGCTTTTATCTGTGTGTTTCTTCTAGTTTTGCAGAACAAAACAGTAGTCTGAATATTGTGATCACAAGAATCATTCATTCACTGCACACAGTCAGAAATGTGATTATTATAAACGCCCAACATTATTGCCGAAGTATCGTGTCACAATATTATTCCAAATGTTGACATAGTTGCAGTATTTCATTTTTCTGAATAATTACAATTTTACATGAATTTTAACAGTAGTGCATGACCCTGAAATGGAACAGAATGTTTTATTGGGCTTTTTGAACTATGTTAAACATTACTGACAGTTATATTGGTCCATTTTGTGGAAATGTGCATTCAGTTCAGCACTGGATCAAAATATGTTTATAAAAATCTGTATGTTGCTTTATTCTGGTATTCACACTTTATTGTCCTGACAGATTATTGTGCAGTTGAAGAATGGAAAAAGCTCTGTTTAATTGGTCTGAAAGCCTCAGGCTGAATCTACACTTGGAACAAGGGAGACAAAGAAACAATATTACCCTGTCCTTTTGTGTCTATTCTCTCCTCCTCCTCTTTCTGCTTCATCTCCTCCTCCTCTTCCTCCCTCTTGCTCCCTGTCACTGTAGGTAATTTCACCCCTGGGTGGAGCTCTTAATGGAACTGATTGGGCTTTTTGGATGACTTGGAGATTCCCTGCTGGGAAACGATTAATTTTCTACGTGCTTTACCCTGGCTGACCCCTGATCTCTGTCTGGTCTGGCCCATTGTGAGACACATTGAGGCATGGCTGCAATACTAGTGGTCAAGTCCAGTCAGTCAGACACACACACACCTGCCCTGACATGGATATCTAAATGGGAAATCTGAATGCCTGGGGATTAGCTCAGATCACTTTTGCAACTCTCAGTAAATGTGCATATCTCTCTGGCGCATGTTCCCTAGTTGCGTGTTTTCTAAGTAACCAGGTTCTTTGTGTGATTGATCAGCCTTGCACCAGGGAGTGAATGTGTGTCTGTGTGTGTGCGCATGCATGCAGGACCGGTGTTATTATCTAATCTGATCCAGGGTTGAATGGTGACATGTTTGTTTTCATATAGACAAATAGAGGATGGCCTTTCAGCCTCCGTGCATTCATCAGCATATATAAACTGTTTCTTATGTAGGTCATTTAGGCACTATGGGATGTCTTATATGGCCAGCATATCATAGGTTACATTAGGCACAATGCAATGTGGAGTGCCTCAATACAGCCCTTAGCTGTTGTTAATAGGCCATGTACCTCATGCTTTGGGGTGCTTCATTGCTATAATAAACCCTTTACCAATATGGAAAAACCTGTACAATGCTCCACAGCTGTCATGAAATGTTGCTGATTCAGATATACAATTTATAGCTCAAGTAGTTGGAATGATGGTGAAGCCATGGAGTGGGACTTATCAGTGGAGGAGGCTATAATGTTTATAGCGGCACACTGGTGTCAGTTTCACTAGTACTGTGACACAGATAGTAAGTTGGGCTCAGCTCAAAGGCTCAGAATAGCTTGCTGTGTAGCAAGTTTAGAAGGAGTGAGTGTAACTGTGTTAAGCTCACTCCACAGCTAACTTAAAATGTTGCCGGTGGCAAATTCAGTTGGAACCTTTTGTACAACTCAAATGATGAGAATGTTGTCATGGAGGGTGGTTAATCGTGTGCGAAAGCAGAGGAGCTTGTGTTTGCACTCAGATTAGGCAAGCTACTGTAACTGTCAGTGGAATAGCTAAATTGTTAGCAGCTGCACTTTGACGTCAGTTTCACCAACAGCAATGTTGTGTTTTGAGGCTTTAAATTACATTTTATCACTCAAACTGTAATCATCCCCTCTGTATTTGAATAGAGTTTATTTTGTAATGCTGCAACTCATTCTCTTTCTCTTTAACTCAGGTGTACCATCTTTCCCCCCTTGCCCTTTGTATCTCAAAGACTTGTGCCTCAGTTGACGGTCTGAAGAACATCCTCAGCCATTAAATTGACCCTGTTGTCTTGGCTGTTATTTCAGCCCCCGCGGGCAATTCTGACTGGAGAATTAGTGTAGTTACTCCTGGACTGCATTTTGAACTTGATCACATACCAGAGTAGCCTGAGGCCATTTTCTGTGAATATGAAAACATGCTGTCATTGTTTGACCACATGGTTTAGGTTCAAGTCATTAGAACAAGGCACTACATGTTTCTTTTAATGAATTCAGTGATGCAGGGGTATTGAGTCACACACAGCGGAAATGAGTAATACACACACATACGCACTCACCCACATTTTAGGAATCATTATCCTATAACCCAGCACCTAACATCAACTCCTGATCCGTAACCCTAACCTTAACTTAACACAATTGTAAAATTTTCCCTAAAGCTAACCCCATTTTCCATGGCAACACCAAGTCAAACACCAATAGGAGGTAGTGTTTGAATTTGTGATCTAAAATGGCAAGTAAAGTTTCTGCATCAAGAAATAATGATTGTCCCAGTAATGACTCGTGCTGTTTTCTCCACCCACAGAGGTCGAGCAGATTGAAGCCATAGCAAAGTTTGACTACGTGGGGCGCACTCCCCGGGAGCTGTCCTTTAAGAAAGGAGCGTCACTTCTGCTGTATCACCGCGCCTCTGAGGACTGGTGGGAGGGAAGACACAATGGTGTGGATGGACTGATCCCACACCAGTACATCGTTGTGCAGGACCTGTGAGTAGAAACCATTGGTAAACACTAACCTTCAGTGAAGAGCAGTCTGACTGTAAATAAAACTGTTTGTAAGTTAGGTTGAAAGGCAGATTAATTAAGGCACCGCACAGTAACCAGATTTATCACTTTGGCTATTCATTTTTAACCTGGCAAATTCAACACCCCTGCAAAATAACAAGTCCTTGCACAATTAACAGATAACCCTTACAATCCCAATTCCTTGGAATTTGCACAATAATATAAACTCAAGAATTGCTCGAAACAAAAAAACATGCAAGCCTTGTTCAGCCAGCCCAAAAAAGGAAGTGTTTCCTTTTCAAGAGTGAAACTCTCGAGTTGCCCACGTGAAAGGATGTGTTAAACACTACACCACAGAGCTGTACATTTGACGGATGTCAGTATAGCGTCTTGTGTCTGCCCTTAACAATCCTCTTTTGCCACTGGCCGTTTCAACAACTAATTGACCATTTGTAAATTATATTGATACAGTTAAACTTTCTTACTAAGTTTACCTCCACCACAAATAGCTTCTATGAACTGTATGGCATTTGCCACTGGCCATTTTAATAGCATATTACCAAGTAATATGCTTTGCCAGTATCTGCTAACTTACTGGAATGGTCAAGAATTGAGCAATTGCTAGAGAGTCTGCCAAAGCTATTTAATTTCATGGCTAATCAAAAAAAATCTTTCACGGCATAACAACTGACTTTTTTCTTTCGTTGGTGAATGACATTGATGCAGTAACTATCAATAAAGGTGACAATAACTAACTTTTTCATCAAGTGAGTAGACGAGAGAATAGTCACAATATTGAATAACCATAGTTCTATGGCAGCCCACAAATACAATGAATGAATGTCGTTGTCTTCCACATGAAAGGCACTGTCTTTAACCACTACGCCACGGCATTACACGTTTCAGTTGTCGTTAGACACCATTGAGCATTTTGATAAACTGACTAACGTTTCTTATCATATTTACCTCCATCATATCCTCTATGAACTGTAAGGCTTTTGCCACTGGCCATTTTACCAGCTTATTAGCCAGTATTAGGCTTACTTGTATCTACTAACTTCCTAGGAATATTCATAAGAATTGAGCAGTTGCTAGCGAGACTGACGATGAACTTTTCCATGCACGAAAACGTCTCAATATAACCATATACAGTTTTAGTTAAGGCTTACTATAAGGCTTACTGTAACTACTGTGTGTTGTAGCAAGCAAATGTGTTTGTCTATCATGGCCCAAAACACATGCATGGATGCGTACTTCGAAAATCCACCAGAAACCATTGCAATATAACCGTAAACTGTTTTTTCAGATATACTATAATGTAGATATGGAATGTTTTAGCCAGTGAAGTTTTCGTCTGAATTAACAGAATAATTCATAATCCTTACTTTGCTTTGCCTGTGAGGAGATCCGAACACGGATCTATATTTGCAGGTCTGCTTCGCTAACCACTACGCTATATAACAAGGGGTACTCAGTCAGTCAGTCAGTAAGACGTTCGCTCTTCTTAGCCAGCTCCGCTCACGCCACCCCGCAAAAATAGAGAAGATGATACAGCTTGCAGTTGTGAACACGACTGTTTATTAGTAGCAATTGGGCCTATTTCTTTACTAATATTCATAAATAAATATAGAAAGTAAAGCATTTTTATGTCAGATTCTTTTGCATTCCATTTGTAGCCCTGGATGTCCAGAAAATAATTTGGTATGACATTGTATTGTGAGACAAACAACAAGGGCATGGCATTCAAGGAAAAGGAAAATAGATCCCCTGTTCACAGATTGAGAATGTTAAGCATTAGATTGATATGGTTAATAAATTACTAATCATGGACAGATACTTTGTCTGGGTTACCAGGGTCTGGCTTACCTTTGCATACCAGTACCAATCCCAACCAACTCAGGAGACTGACATAATAACTTTGCACACCAAACCAAAACGACTTGAAATGTATTGTGTAGAGATATTTTGAATACGACACGCATACAATTTAAATATCTGTACCATAATTATGTGTCAATTTAAAAAGAAATCCTATTCAGGTAATGGTACCAATATAAGCATTCCTTAATATGCATAATCTATAAAATCATCTATAAGGGCCTGTATTGAGTCTCAGTTGAGCCACGGTACGTAATCAGTCAACAAGTTTTTCAGTCGACAAGTTTTTAGTAGTTAATTATTGCTGATTCCTCTTTCGTGAATCAATTTGGATGTTGATTTGGGCAAGTGCATCAAATTGATATTTACATGATGGGTAAAGTATTCAGCCAAGTGGCTGCTATATCTGTCTGAAAGAGATAACTGACTTCAACCAGAGCCTGCTATAAATAAGGAACAATTATTTTGAAGAAACAACTGTCCAAATAATTTCACCAGCTGTATGAATAATGAGCATGCTATATCTCTTTGTCCTACTCCTCCCAGTGATGATGCATTCTCAGATAATCTCAGTCAGAAGGCAGACAGCGAGGCGAGCAGTGGGCCGCTGCTGGACGACAAGGCCTCATCCAAAAACGATGTCCCATCACCCTGTGAACACTCCCCCGACTACAACTTTGGAGGAGTCATGGGGAGGTGGGTAACAATTTGGAAGGACTATTTATAAAAAGGTTTCTCTACATTCTCAAAATGTAACTCAGTCTATATTGCTCATATGCACATCTAAGTTAAAAGATAAAATCCTTGGTTGAAAGAATATTAACTGGTCACACGGTTTTGGCTCAAACTAAGAATCTAGGGAATAGGCCTAAAGAAATGTAACCAAATTCAAATTAATTGATATTGCTATGGATGCAAGAAATTACAATACATAGATAATGGAGGTTTCTATACAATTGGCCAAAGTACAATATTGGATACAAATCGGTGTAATGACAGCTACTACTTTTAGAATAGGTGATGTTAAAGGAAAGGTTCACCCAAATAAGTAAGTGGCACATTGGTTTCCTTACAATCTAAGCAATCTATTAACAATATTTCAAACTTTCCCGGCAAGCATTTTAGCATTTGTGCCACAAATCCTATCCAAATCCAGAAACCTATATTAGAATTTTTTACATATTGTATCCAAATTGTTTCTAGTATATTTTTCTACTATATTTAAAATATCAGTAAGTTGTGTGATGTCAGGGAAAACAACAACATGCAGCCGAAATAAAAAAAGACCAAGGACAGATGTACTACTTGAATGGCCATCATGAAAAAAGAAATTAGTTGTTGAATTAGAAATAAGTTGTTTTCCATTGAATTCATACTAATATACTAAGCCCACAAATCATTCATACATTACAGTATATTGTTCAAGAATCAATGGGTATATAATTACAATCAAATGTATGTAGCAACTTAGGAGTCTAACTAAACTCAAATGTTTTATTGAGGTGTTATTAAACGTTTCGAACAGACTTTGGATCAGTGTCCATTCCGCTCTGTGTGACTGTCATGTCATTCCTCTTAGGGTAAGGCTACGTTCTGACGGGGCCACCATTCCTCGACGCCGCAGTGGAGACAGCCCTCCCCGGGGCTCTGACACGCCTCCGCGGGCTTCAGCTTGTCCTAGCAGCCCCCACAAAGTGGGGGTGAATAGGAGCCGCATGGAGAGTCCGGAGAAGAGGCGTCTGGGCACGTTTGGCAGTGCAGGCAGTATTAATTACGCCGACAGGAAGGCTTACCCCGAAGGCCACCCCCTCAGGCCTGTACCAGGGGCCACACGCCACAGCAGCTTGGGGGACCAAAAGTCACTGGAAGCTGAGGCCCTGGCAGAGGTATGGCCCTCACTGTCCCATCAGTCTCAGTTTCTAAATGATGACATCTGCCCAATGTATAACTGCATAATCCATTTCTGTCCAGTATAATGGGGAGAGACAAAGGCATCAGAGACAGTAACAGTGTTTCGAGCCTTGGATTACATTGTTTTAACAACAAAACAGAAGCAAAAAGTAAAGCAAACCTGAACCGCAAACCACTGGGCAGTGTATGGCATCCTGCTCTTTTATTTTCAATCTTATGCTAAGAGCTGCTTTTGTCAGGCCCTTATATGGTCCCCCGATGAAGCCTGATTGGGGGCAGGTATGCCTTGTCAAGGGGCCCATTTGCAGCCCTGGTCCAGGCAGTTCCCTTTGGGGTGGTGGTCTTCCAAGAGATAGAGTGTTCCTGCACAACCATGACCTTTTCACTCATTGTGCCCTACACAATTTTGGTGTTGTGGTAATTCACATTCAGTGGTCTAACAAAAGGAATGTCATTATTTTTCCAAAATATTATTGAATGGAACATACAGTCCCCTCCAAAAGTATTCATACCAGGAAATTAAAGCTGAAATTCTTAACTCTTGCCTCATAATCACCTTTTGACCTTAATCCCTAATGTCTTGTGAACAACAAAAACAAAGGAATTTGCCTTGCCGTTCCAATACTTTTGGACGGGACTGTATTTCATTGCAATGCAGAAATGGCACATGACTTATCATAATCCATATTGGTAGCACTAGCACAGCACTGACTAACTGTAAAACGAGTCATGTCACAGAGGCCACCTTTGAAAAGGAAAACCCATGCCAAGGAATGCTGCCAAAAAAATTATAAAGTCCTGCTTCAGATTCTCAGCATCAGTGGCCACCGTCACCAGTCCAGTTAGTCTAGTGTGACTTACTGTAGCGATAGACGATCATTTTTCTCCTTTCACGCATCCGGTTTATTTTTCAGGACATAGAGAAGACCATGACCACAGCTCTACACGAGCTGCGTGAGCTGGAGCGCCAGAACACAGCCAAGCAGGCCCCTGATGTGGTGCTGGACACCCTGGACACCACCATGAAGAACCCTGTGAGCTCGGAGCCCGCCAGCCCCCTTCACACCATCATGATTCGTGACCCGGACGCCGCCATGCGCCGCAGCAGCAGCTCCACCACCGAGATGATGTCCACCTTCAAGCCCGCCCTGTCGGCCCGCCTGGCCGGGGCCCAGCTGCGCCCCCCGCCCATGAGGCCTGTCCGTCCGCCCCCGACGGGGCACCGCTCTTCCAGCTCCAGTTCCTCTGGAGTGGGAAGCCCCGCTGTCACCCCTACCGAGAAGGTCTTCCCCAGCGCCGCTGCGAATAGCTCTGCTGCCAACGCAGGCGGGGACAAGTCAGGCACCATGTAGCTCCGAAAGGCAACACAGTGTTGACATGTTGCAGTGGCTTGAGGCAGAAGAAAGACCAGATGAATGGGTTGTACGTGTTGTCGCTACGTTCTTGCAGAACCGGTGTTCATTTTTCTTCCCTCCTTTTTTTGAGTTTGAGTTTTATTTCTTGAATTCAAGAGGTTCATGGAGTAAGTCTGAGTTGCCGTAGTGATAATGTTAGAGAGGCCTTAGGGGATGGTATATAAATGTAACACTCTGTGAAGCTTGATTTGAAAACAGATGTGAAAAAGAATGAATCACCTCAATGTAACAACTTTTGTTACCACGAAATTATAAGTATGTTGCAGGACCCTCTTTGTAGAGATATGTTGACTGCAGGATATGAAGAACAACTTGTAGAATTTTGGGATTGGTTTTCATCTTGACCTCGTTGTCCAAATGATGTCTTCTCCATCCTTACATTTGTGTGAGGCGCTTGCCTTTATGGACCAAATTGGAAACTCCAGACCATGTTTAAGAGACTAAAACAAATATGTCCGTCAGCCTATTGACTGTAAATAGAGACTTACTTGAAGTTGGTATGCCTTTGTTTGTACTGTAGTATAGAATGGAATAAAGTAACAACATAGCAACAATGTATATGTATATGAGATGCAGAAAACTGAACCAATATACCAACTAATTGTAAGAAATCTGTGGTACAAATGTAATTTAACTTGTACATATTTTATGATTAGTATGTATTTTTTGTGTTAGTGTTGTATAGGTCAAGACACAACAGGCAAGGGGATGTAAATAGAATTGTCAAAACAAAAAAAACGAATGAGTCTATCAGCTAACAAAGACAGAATATCCAAAGGTTTCTACACCTTTGTGTTATTTATTTGCCATTATGCATGACTACACACATAATATAGTGTTGAAACAGCTGGGTTTAAAAAATGTGGGTGTCATCATAAAACACACATTGTACTTAAAGTCACACTATTAGATGCTGATGTTGTTTATCCTGCCCACAGACGTTCTGCATGCACTGTAAATAAGGCAGTGAAGTCTGACTTCAGTTTTACCTTCATTTTTTCAGTCTGCTTTTGTTCCAATGATATCAATGCTGTTGTTATATAGAAAAAAATAAACGTTGTGCCCTTCCATATATAGATACCTCAGATGTAATACAGTAATAATGTGTGTTATACCAGTGAGTTTGCTGCGTCTTCTATTTTCCTTCTATTTGGTAGGACTTTGAAATTCTCAAAAAATATTGTTCACCTCATTGCCCCTCGATGTTCCAACAACTTTAGAAATATTCTGTCAGTGTAGTAACTAATGTGAAGTCAGTCCACAACTAAACTGACTGATTCTGGTTAGAAGGATGTTGCGTGTTCTAGCATCTGGTCCTTAGCACAGTTTGGGCTGATCCTAACACCTCATCGAGAGCTAATTTGCTCAGAATTGATTTACAGGCGCTGTGAGGCATGAATGGCAGAATTATCCGTACAGAATAGGAACTGCCAAAAACTCAAAATGTGTGCCTGGTAATGTTTCTGGCAATGTTTCTAAGACACACTGTACTTGGTGGCATACTGCATACCTTGACATCATTAAAACAACCTCTTGCCTGTTCAAGTCTGACATATACTTCTAACACGTAAAATATGCTGGAAAGTACTGTTACAAAATTCCTTTTGATCTGAAATGTGATACCTTACGTAGACAACCCAAGGGTTGCCTGAGCAGTTAGTGGTAAATGTTGTGATATACAGTACATAATAACAGTCTTTACCTCTCCTCACCTTTGTTGTAACATCCTCACTGTCAGGTCCCAGTGTCTCATCCCGCTTCTTGTTTTCAATCCTTGGAAGTGAGAAAATGAAAGCACTTACTGAAAGAAGTCACTGTAGGCTTTACTGTAGCTCATGTTTAATAGGTCCCTGAGCTGTCCCAGCCCCACTCCTGCTTCTCTGCTCGGTCACATGGATGTGTGGTTGGGCTGCCTTGTATAGGGCAGGACCCGCCCTGTCCTGCATGTTTTGTGCTGTACCGTTCGCCGAAAGAAAATGTGACAATTCAACAATGACTGTTTGCGGTGCCTTTCCTCTGTAGAATGAACATGCAGAAGTGATGTGTAGGCCTTTTGCATCCTGGTAGTCCAATGTTTCTTAAATATGTGTATACTGGTTGTCACTAACATGTAGCAGTAACATGTGGAAGAGAACTGTCAGCTAAGGTAGAGCAAAAAAGAAAGAAATATCAAGGACCGATTTATTGCCACGAATCTCAGGCTGTGATTCCTGTTTAAATCATATCATTATTATAACCTTTGTTAATGTGTGAAGATCTTGATTTAATACATAATTTCCTATAATAGGCAGTACATGCTTTAAATGGAAAAAGTAAAAAAATCCCAGTCTGTACCCTATGTGTTTTGTTTACCACCAACAATGTAGAATCAACCCTGCCTTCACCCATCTGGTACAGTGCCCCCTGCTGGGTAGCTTGCCTACTGCTCCATAATTTGGAGCAGATTGTGGAAATTGTCTGGCTTGGATGACTAACAGAGCAAGCAGACATGGCATGCAATAGAAGTGATACAATTCTACCCTCTGCTGGCCATATTTAGCATTGCTTCAAATAGTATCCTGTGGACTGGTCATTTATGGGTCAACCTAGATGGTGCTCTGTCGAAGGAGTTGTAACTGACTTCAACTAAATCCATTTCTTTTTACCTGTTGAACTTCAAGCCTTATACTTTTTTTCTCTTGTCACATTTCTAGTCAGTTTAACTGAAGTGTACATTCAAGTTAATTTGCCTCACAAACAACAAAGTCAAGGACAGTCTTAAAATGTTTATTTGTACTCAAATGAACACCTTTATCTGACTAGTCTGTTTAAATTTTTCATTCATATTTTGTTTATTCCTTTATCTAAAAGGAGTGTTTAAAAGTGCCTTTTGTGCACATCATCAGTTTTTTAATGAACTTGTATATTTACTTTTTTAAACTATATACTATAATGTCAGTCGTGTTTGATATAAAATGTCATCATATTTTTCCCTTGTGTAACACCTTCACACACATCTCATCTGAGGAGTGTGTGATGAAAACAAGAATGACGTAGATATGTACTGTAAACAATTATATAGAGGATTTACTACATAATACAAGAATTAAGTGTAGCATTTACTTGTATGATTGTCTGATATACTCTAGGTGATTCAATGAGGGGTAAGAGATTTATAAAGACTACTGTACATTCATTCAATAACTTTGTTCAGTGAAATCATCTCTGACTGATAATTTCATTCCTATTTTCTGTTTAATCTGTGATCTGGCTGTACTATGGTTGAGCCTTAACTTCTAATCATATATTCATCATCATCATCCAAAGCTGATGCAACATTGAAATGCAAGTCAATGCATTCAAGCTGTTTTACTTGCAAGGTCTAGAAGGCATTCGCTTAGCTCTCTTTCGTCTGACATGTATTTGATGTTCAAGGAATGGTTTTTATTTCTGGAATGTATGCTAACATGGGTAATGGTTGTTTTATATTGGCTAAGAAAACCCACTCCTTATGGAGAGAAATTTTGTCCAAACCGGCTGTGCACCAATAATGGTGAGTGTGTTGTCATGTTTACCTCTGTCTCTCCCTCCCTCTCTTTAGCCTTAGCAGTGCAGCCAGTAACCATTAGCATCCGGTATTCAGAAAGCAGTATGAAGCCTGACAAGCAGATGCTTGTGGTTGCTGCCGGCTTCGCTACATTGCATTTTGAACACTTCTTTGTCAGTTCATGAGTGTCTGATGGATTGAATCCCTGGTGATGTAATGTAACCATGCCACTGATTGGATATTGAGAACCCTTATGTCCAAATAAAAAAGCAAATGTTATCCTCTGATATTGGTCTATTCAAACCTTTATCCAGCAGGTTAAATTAATGAAATAAAGATGCAATCTGAGATTTTATTCGCAGCAGATTGTTACAAGTTACATTTCTATGAATTTATCTCTTTCTCAGACACTTCAGATCAAATTCATGGAAGGTCTGATGGACTTCTTCAACCAATGTTGTTTTAATTAGCCAATAAGAAAGCTTTAAAAATTCCATCAGCAATAGGCATTGGTATAATAGGCTTAGTTTACTGACCAATCCGGTTCCACAATATGTTTCATTATGTGTTTTGTGCATCCAAGCCCCAATCACTATGTGGTAAATCTGCTGTGGAGCAGTTGTTCAAGCGTAGAGCTCAGTTGAGCTGACTTGCTAGTGCTGAGCAGCAGCATGACAAGGCAGATCTGGCTTCATTAAAACACGTTCATTGTTTAAAAAAAGCGTTGTATTACCTGATTGGATGACTTGGGTCAGACTGGATATAGTGGATGAACTGGGGTATTGATGATGGTATAGGCGCGATTAACAATGATGCTTTTAGATGCAAAATATATGGGGAAATTTGAGGATTCTATGTTTTTTTAATAATCAATATTGAATATATTTGAAAGTGAGGTGTTGAGTTCCTTCCTAGTGGTGAAGAAGGAACACTCGCCAAGATACCTCAATTTGCAGGAACGCCACATATAAGTCATTATATCTAAAAGCTATCAAGCTGTATATTTAACAAGTACTGCCCATTAGCTTGTTTTTGAGAACTTTTCTGAACTGCCCTTACATAGCTGAGATCAAGACTAACGCTGTTGCTTCAGCCTAAGGTTCAGGAAAGGAGGAAACAAGGACACTGAGATAAAGATTGCCTTCACTCGGGCAAACGACACAGAGATTAATGGCTGAGACATGGACACACAATGAAAAAAAATAATCCTGTGTTTTCACTTGTATCTTTTACATTTCTCTCTGACAATTAATAAATACTAGACACCAAAGACTTGACCTTCAGAATATGTTTTTTCACGCACCTCCCATCGTGTTTTTTTAGTGGCACAAACATGACAGTAATGTTCGGATGTGTTCCACCTGAGGTTAACATTTTGGGATTTCAATTCAAAATTCAGTGTGTTTGCCTTAGAGGCATTTTGTATAATTTCTTGCATTCTAATATCAGAAAATGTCTTTAATGTAATAGTGGAATGATTTCATATTTCATAATATTTTTTCTTCAGAAATGGGTGCATGAAAAAGTGCAATTTCTATTGATCAAGTGGGAAAGATGCCCTCCCTTTGTCCTTCATTGATGAAACTAAGACATTAGAACATCTCATGACTCAAGAGAAATCCCTCTGTCATTTCATGTTTGGTGAAATTTGCTCGATTTATTTACAAGAAAGACAGTACTGAATAGTGTAGGGAATCCTTGTTCTAACTAAATGGATTTTTAAATATAACTTTTGACCAAGTGAGCATCGTGAGTGCACTATGAGAGGAGAGGTGTTTGAATGCCATTTGTTGCTGTTTTAATTTTTAAAAAAACTGTGTGGGAACAAATTAGGGATATCTTGAAGTTTCTTGTGTGAATGAGGATTTCATAAAAAATTTAAGTACTCATGATATCCCCTGAAAAGTATATAAAAGAGAACATAGACCAATGAGCAAAAATATCATGACCATCTGCCTAATATGCTGTTGCTGCACCGCATGCCACCAAATTAGCGCCAGCCCGCTGATGCATGGACTCTACAAGACCCCTGAAGGTGTCCAGTATCTGGCACCAAGACATTAGCAGCACATCTGTCAAGTCCTGTAGGTTTCATGTATCAGATTTGTTGGTCCAGCACATCCCACAGATGCTCAATAGGAAGGAGATCTAGGCAATTTGGAGGCCAAGGCAACATCTTGAACTCTTCATTATGTTCCTCATACCATTTCTGAACGATGTGTGCAGGGTGGCAGGGCACATTACCCATCAGGGATACCATTGCCATGAAAAGGTGTACCTGGTCTGCAATGGTGTTTAGGTAGGGGGCACATCAAATTGACCTCAACATGAATGCTCGAACCCAGAGTTCCCCAGCAGAACATTGCCCGGAGCATCACGCCCCTTCCCGCCCACTTTTCCCAGGGTGCATCCTGGTCCATCAATTCCCCAGGTAAACATCACACATGTAGACAGGCATCCATGTGATGCAAAAAACCTGGAATCATCAGATCAGACAACCTTCTTCCTTTCAAGTTATTATTATTATTATTATATATTAGGAATATCTCCTTGAATCTCCTTGGGGTATCCAAATACAACCCCTCTGCCCTATGGAGATGCTCAGTGTCCTCTATGTTCACGTTGCAAAACCTTAAGGGTGACTTTCACTATAGTTTTTATTAAAAAGTAAATCTCATTAACAATTAAACATTTAATTTAAAAGTTATTTAATTTGGAGTATGAGCCAATTCTCCAAATCATATTTCCAGAAAATTGTTTGCTATGTGTACCAAAGAAATATTGGCACCCTTATACTTACAAATAATGTACAATTTCCACTTTATTATTGTGTATATCTTTGGTTTGCAGTTGAACAGAAACATCCTTAAATGGCCCAGAAAATATTAATGGCACCTTGTAAAGTATTTTGAAATATAAATGTTTCAAGCGGGTGATTCTCATTTACATTCAAACTGAACTCACGGATGGTGGAGTTGGTAGTGTGTGAGATAGGAAAATGACTAATTCCCCTTTTTCTGTCACTATGTGTACTGCAATAAGCATAGAGAAAAGAAAACCGGATAATTGTAATTTAGGTCAAACACAACACAGCAGCCAAACATTGCTCAAGGCTACAATTACATTTCCAGAGATGTTGATGTTCCTGTTTCCACTGTATATAATGTTATCAGAACGTTTTAGGCCCATGCTACTGTAGCCAACTTCCCTGTATGTTTTGGGGTTGCTTTGCTTCTTCTGGCACTGAGTGTATCATCAAAGTGGTCAGCAATGACTGCAGATCAAAATCCCATTGAAAACCTTTGGAGATATCTGAAAACAGCAGCTGGGAAGCACCTTCAAATCTGAGAGAACTGGAGCAGTTTGCACAAGACAAGTTAACTAATCTGGCAGTAGAGGTATAGAAAGCTCATCCATGGCTATAAGAAGAACTTGATTGACGTTATTTTGGCTGTGCTACCAAATATAGGGTGTCAATTGTTTGTCAATGCAATAATGCTAATTATTTTCTTATAATATTTACATTATAAGGATATATTAGGTTTTGAAAAAGACTAATAGTATTTTTTACAGCAAAATAAAGACTTGGCCAATTGAAAAAAAACTGACTTATAAGAAGAAAGAGCAGGAGTTATAAGAAGAAGGCCAATACTTAAGGCCATGATGTGCTGATATTTACCCCATGACACCAAATCAATCGATTTTAAACTTTCATTGTTAATACACACTACCTTTGCCATCACAAGAATCAGACGCACCAAAACAGGTGCAAAGGATTATAAAACTATTAGAGTAACTTGGGTGGAATCAGTCTTCCATAAAGGTTAGAAACATCGTCTGGATAGGCCTTATGTGCCTAAGCACACACATAACCATATATGTGTGGTTACACATTATGCCAAGTTTAAAAGACCTACCCGAGGCCCTCAGAAGCAAAATTATTGATGTTCTTGAGTCTGAGAGGGGTTACAAAGTTCCAATTGCCCAATGGATAATCTACAAAAGAACAATCCAGACCACTGGCAATAAACACAGAACATGTTGCCCAACTAAAATCAGGCCAAGAGCTGCCTGAAAGATGCACATTAAAGTCTTTAAAACCTCCTGGGGCAACATCTAGTAATCTACAGGTCTCAAAAGGAGTTTCAGGAGTTGTTTGGCTTCAATGTCAGACAGCATGTTTGACGAAAACCTCATACCTACTGTAAAGAATGGAAGCAGTGGCATTATGGTATGGGGCTGCTTTACAGGCTTGCCAACTTGGTCATCATTGACTCAACCTTTAATTTTAGAATTATAGAATGGGTATAATAGAAGAAATGTAGGGCCTAGAAATATCAAAGACCAGATCTCAGTCCTATTAAAATGTTGTGGGGGTACATGAAGCAAGCAGTGTATACAAGACAGTACATCCACAGTACACATTAAATTGTAAATGAAATGGGCTGAAACATTTGTGTTGGTATTGTTGGTGTTGGTGAAGCTGACTCCAAAATTCTGATGTACACGGAGGGAAGCACCATGCAACAAACGATGGTTCCAGGGTGGTTAAGGTTTGGTTTAAGATTAGGGGTACAGTTATACTACCACAAACGGTTACAGGGTGGTAACACTCCCATTTGGCTAAAGTTAGTCAATAAAAATATCTTGCAGAAATGTGGGTCCAAGTCAGTGGCGCTTATGCCTGGGCACCAACTCCTTAGCAAAAAACACTTTAAAGGTACATGCACGTAATTGTGACCTAGCAGCTAAACTGATTACAGCATGGTATGGTAAGGGTGAATATTTGAGTATAGGCATAACATACAGGTGATACATATATCTAGCACAATAAATGCCTGCATTTTCCAAGCTAGATTCAAATACTGTGGAAATAAAAAGTCTACAAACCCCTGTTAAAATGCCAGGTGATGGTGATGTAAAAAAAAATGAGACAAAGAAAAATCATGTCAGAAAATTTTCCACCATTAATCTGACCTATACCGTGAACAATTCAATTAAAAAACAAACTGAAATCTTTGAGTGGGAAAAATAAATAACACTCTTCTTTGTAATTACATTGCTCATTGCGTGAGCAATAGGGTGTGGCCCATTCACTTTCAATTAATTTTATTGACTATAATACAATTTATTTATATAATATTATACTACACATTTAGTTATTGTGAAATAAATCAGTTGTTTACTAATTAAATGATTTATTGTCGAGACAAAATTATTATTTGCTGCCACCTTATTCCATTTCAACTTCATACAGACTGCAGTTCTTCTTTGTAACAATTGATTTTCTTAGCTTTGGTTATTTTCTGTTTGAAGCAAATAGATTCCTAATATGTTATACAAATGGATTCATAAGTTTAACGAAATGTATGAAATAGAAAACTATCGTGTGACGTAGTAAACAAAAACAATGTGTGAACTCTACTAGTAAAAACGACTACACTTAGCTGCTTGAGGTCACTATTTATTTGGTAAGCTTATAGATAAGGCATAACAACTAAACATTTCTGCCTATTTTCAATGCTATTTTAGGTAAAATGTGTCTTACAGAGTCATATCTTGAAATAGTCCAGCTGCCTGAACTCACACTATACAGGGAAAGAAAGGCCCAAACCTCTTTTGACTGACGCTGCAGCTCCATCTAGGGTGACAATGGATAATCTGTAGCACAAAACGTCTTCTCTCATGGAGTGCATTTTTAACTCAACTACGCTAGCAAAAACACATGACCTTAGCCTGATGTATACAGATGTCCATGAATCTCTATAAATTGGTAAGATAACAGATGAAGGGTGCTGCAAACATCTCACTGGCAGGTAGAGGGTGATACCATATCTAGACCAGAGCCAGCTGTTCCCTCGCTCATTCGATCATGCCAGAGATAAGGATCCGTGAGCTCACACAGGAAAGTGTGTTCATGCCAGAGAAGGAATATTCACTTACACAGACAGGAACCGTCAAAAAGGACAGCAAACCGCTTGAGTTATTCTTTGTAAATGTATCCACCCACATCACAATATGTAGGTACTATTTCCATTGAGAGTATTTGGTAGTGTGCAGATATTAGAGGACTTTATATATACACAATTACTACAATGTATTTGACCCTGATAACTTAATGGGCAAAGAATGAAGTAATTCACGTTAGGGATATTTCCAGTGTACTGTGATGCCTTATATACGGTATCTTTATTGTTTACTGTTGACAGTCTCTGGAAACTACTTATGAGTTTAATACTGTCAAGCTCCAGATTATCAGTGAGAAACACCATGCCCGTCAGAAAAGGTGATGCACGGAATAAAATGTGTTCGAGTACAGGGGCTTTTAATCATAAGACAGTGGACAGTGATACACTCTCATTAGAGCACTGAGGATATGAAACATTCTTTCACCTGTTGGAAGTGTGTGGTTTAAGACTATTTTTTACAATTTCATTAAGTTCTTTGCAACCCGTTATTCATTGTTTTGTGTGAGTTGTTGCAGCTGTTTGCTTTTTACTGGATGACGTCAGTTGGTTGGATGGTCATAGTTAGTCCTAATTGTTGTGTTCATCATGTCCTGCCAGACTGCATTCTTGATTCAGCTCACCATTTACGGTAGTTCTAACTTTGTTTTTTGTCTTAGGGACGACTTACATAGGGACCACTAAACGTTAATGGAATTAATGACAGATGTACCAATAGATACACAAATTAAGTTTTATAATTATATAAATATTACATCATTTGATAGAAATGTATTGCGGCTGGAAAAAATACTGGTGGACTGTGAATACTCTGAAAAAGCAACATTGGTATTTGAGGTGAGGGAGTTGAGAACCCAAAGGAATATGGTTGTGAGTCCCAAACTAGGAGTATATTAGTGCTGCAGAAGTGTTCAAATCCTCACTCCAGGAATATTGGTGTTCACAAAGCCCGCTGTTACAATTGCAACATCAGGTGGTTGCCAGGGCCCTGCTTGCTTTGAAGTGGAAGAGAAAGGTAATCAAAATGTAATCATTGCTTTCTGATACTTCCTGCCGGGCAAATTGACATCCGTTCACAAAACAACCCAATTACGTCAGATCAAAATGTGAATTTGTTTTGTGCTATTTATCTTCTTCATTGCCAATTACGGAGGAGAGAGACAGAAGATCAAGGATGTGCTTCCTACTTGTCTGTTATCTGACAAAGCCCCATGAATGCCGGCATGACATACAGTAGCCTTTCCATCTGAGACAACTTCAGCGACCCCATACTGTGCATAGAATGAGGCCCTACAGGCCTCCAGAAGAGTAGCGGATATTCAAAAGCCCAGCTCAGTGAATATGGAATACGGAAAACACAAATCATAATCATTCTTCCCTGAAACCCTCTTCTTCTGCAGTGTGTATAAACTAGAGTGAATAGAAGAATAGGGCATATGCTGAAATCTTAAAGAGGACCCTGTCATTTATCCATTAACACATACATGGAGAATGCACAGAAGCCCTACTTCTTTGTCAATTTGTCTTCCCAATCTCCCAAAGAAATTAAGAGGGTTTAAGAAATAAAGATTCATAAGATAATTCAGGATATTGAGATTAGCTCACACCCAGGAATATGGCTGGTTTCTACCAATGAAATTCTGAAACACTTGTAGTTCCATTGAGTGTGGAAACTCTCAATTTTGTTGGCACATGATATATTAATATCATATTGATGGACATAAATAAGTAAATTGAGCAACAGTGAAATGTCCCTTAAAGGCAATGCTACTATTTGTCATTGTGTCCGCACCACATGACAATGTTATACTGTATATTACTTGCTTGTCCAAAAAGCATAGATGAATACAAACTTTAATAGTCGAGATAAAAATGATCTCTCTACACCCAAATGTTTCTGTCAATAATTAATACCTAGCATTAAAAACACAAAATAAGGTGCCTACCTTCAACCAGTTCCATTGAAACATCGCAGAAAAAACTACTAATCCACTAGGTGTTGTATTTTAGACAGTTTTTAGGCCAAATAAGTGAGGTATTTTAGACGTTTTTTAGGCCAAATAGTTAGGTTGTGACAGTATTTTAAGAACACAAATTTGAGAGGACAGTAAAGGGCTATAGCGTAAACTCCCTTCTTTCATAAGAAATTAGGTCACGACAAGGGGACGACAAGTCATTGCACACTAATAGATGCACTAGCATTTAAATGGGGAAGATATCAGGCTCAGAACAATTTTGTAGAAAGAAATAGTTTAAACATGAACTAGAAACATTAACTGCAAATGTCTTACCAATACAGTATAAATGTTATACATGCCCCTTTTAATAAAGAATTTGACCATTTATGGAAGAATTGTTGTTGCGTGTTTTTATAGTGGGTTAACAAAGATTTTACCAGTCTTGAATAACATTTTGGGCTTGAATTTACTCACAGAAATACTTTGAATTAAACAGTTTGTGCCTACTTTGAAACGGAGTATGCTTTCTGCAATATTTCCTTTGCCCTAATTTGAATTTAACCTGTGCCAACATGAAATAAAAGCCATTTCTGACAAGACTGGCACAATCTGGAAACTCACCAGAGGCCTAATATTACATATCCTTCATAACAATTGAGGAGCAAACAAAAGAACAATATTCAATTATGCATAATTTCCTTAGTGTATGTCAGAGCAGGACAGCATTACGGTAATTTCCACTTCAAACCTTGCCATTCGGTCTTCAGTGTTACCATACCACATTAAAGAGATAAACTGACAAGTAATTACCCTGTTAGTTGTATCCCATTTAAGACAGAAGGGCTTTGCAACCCATAATTCATCAAAATCAAACTATATATAGATAAACTGCCATCGGGATATCCAGTTGTCTTTGGGCACACTAAAAGATACCCACCTCCCTATGAATGTCTGTGTAAATGTTTTACAATTGCATCTTCTGTCGTGTCAGCACTTTTACTATGCTCTTGTCCTGTCAATGGTGTTTGAGGGGAATGCCTGGAAGTCAATGTATCATGGCATGTTGCATGTATCACTAGAGAATCCTTCATATTTGTGGAAGCATTCAAGTTCACTAAAGAATACAAATCTGATTTTGATTATCCTGTTGGTAAAGTATTTTTTTGCAGAGCACAGCATTTGTATTTAAGGTTGAAAATGGCTTATGAAATAAGTAATTTTGCAAATAAGGGTTGGGTCGGTTACTTTTTAATATAATCAGTTACACTTACAAGTAACATTTCCACAATTGTTATCAGTACTATAGCTTTTGGATCACTCAAATTCAGCAATCTGATTAGTGTAAAGATTACTCTTACTTTTAGATTACTTGCATATTATGAGATATTAGAAGACAAATAGGAATATAACCTATTATAACCTACAACATCTTCTGCCAATCAATCTTAGAGTTTACATACCTGGTCATGAATGAATTTAGCATTTTACCTTATGGGTTAGGTACAGTGCCTTTGGAATGTATTCAGACCCCTTCACTTTCTCCACGTTGGGGACCTAATGTCACATCTAGGCATGGAGGTGGAGGCAAGTGCAGCATCAAAAGAGTTTTAATGTCGGAGAGCAACCAAAACCGAGCGTTTTACATTGGAAATACAATCCATAATACACTGAACAATGAAAGTAAACACAAGACATGCAGGAACGCAACAATATAACAACGATCGACCAGGACAGGGAGAAAATGACAGAACTAAATACACACACTAACGAGGAGTACAGAAACAGGTGAGGGCAATACATAGGTGAACGGAATATAACTAATCAAATGATCTGGGAACAGAAAAGACCACTGGAAAACTGTGAAAAGATGGACCCATGAGTCTAAGGTGGATTCACAAGCCTGCTTTGAGTCTACTGATTGGAGTGTCTTTGAGGCTGCAGCCACAGACCTACACGAACTCACTGACACTGTGACATCTTACATCACTTTTTGTGAAGACGTGTGTGTGTGCTGACCAAAAACTTTTTTACAGCCAAACTCAAGCAGCAAAACTCAGTCCAAGGAGGAGTCCTACAGATGTGCCCCATGAGTATAGTAAAACCAGAAACAATCTGACTCATGGGGACCTTTTGCCGGTCCCAATGAGGCAAAAGTCAATTTCTGTTTCAGCGTTTAGGGTCAAACTTACAAATCATTTTAGAGTAAGAGTTGGAGTTTCTATAAGGTCCAGGCATTGTTGGTTACGTTTAGGGTTAAGGTTAGGCATTACACCTAGGTAAAATTTAGGCATAAATGTTACTTTATTGAGGTTAAGGTTAGGG
>JACXGJ010003809.1:22846-50553 GCA_016801105.1 Esox niger | reverse complement strand
CGCGAGATATGGCATGTAAACATAAACCATTGATCTGGCAGGGGTGAGATGGCAGGGAGCTGTACTTGAATGGTTGGTGATTAGGTGACTGGGGACAGGTGTGTGAGTAGGTGATTAGTGACAGGTGTGTTAGGTGCGCACTGAGGTTCTGGAGCGCGGGCGCCCTCTGCTGCGCGCTTGCGGAGGCGGGGACGTGACATAAATACTCTCTAGTGTGTACACAATGTCACGCCGAAGGTCTTGTATGTCTTCTTTCTTCGTCACTTTTGTATTTTGAAACCTCATGTGACAGTTGGGTAATTCCCCAATATAGCCCCAATATAGTTGGGGATCTCTAAAAAATTTATTTCTGCTAATTTCTTTGTCTGTGGGAAAACATATAAAATCACCAGGGGATCAAATTCATTTCCCCCTCACTATGTATATTGGGTGTCATTTCAGCAAGTGAGAAGGGGCTGTGAAAATGACCTGAAAGCCACTCGTATAAAAAGACGCCTCTGAATCTTCAATGCACAATTCAATGCAGAATCTGCAACTGAAAAGGAAAACGATTTTTCTGTTTTTCTGTCGCCCATATTCACTGAAGATTTGTCTCCCTCTGCGATTTTAACCAGATCTGGGCACTTGCTAAGGACAAATAAAATCCAGAAGCTACTTTGAAGAAATAAATACATTTGTATTCATGTCATTTTAGTTTTATGCTCATCTAATCCTTTACTTTACTGCCAGATTTCACCATCAAAAGTCAAGTTCTAATATAAAGAAACCATGTTTGACGTTCCAGTATGTTCCATGGGGCTCAATGACAGTAATATTAGATGCGCATTGTCATAACTTTGTCCAACCCTAGTAACAGCAGTTCGTTTTTAACTGATAATATCTTGTGCAGAGATTGAAAAATCTCACCCATCTTGATATTGTTACACAGTAGGGGAAGCTATGAGTCAGGTAATGAATATACCCTAGTAAATACAATACTGTACAGATGGAAGGCTGATCTGTTTCAAAGGACAAACCCCCCATGTTCATTAAAATTGTTGTGTGGTTTAGAATGTAAAAATAAGAGCATGGTAGACATGTGCACAACCTGCCATGAATAAATCAAACTTTATGTTTTTTTCCCTTCTATTTTTAAAGGGATCTCCTGGTCAATACTCTCCTAAGGAAATTCCCTTATCAATGGTCAAGGATGCTGTTGATTACCGGTATGATGGATGAACTGACAAAATGAAGGACAAAGTAAATAATGAATGTCTTCCAAATGAAGCGAACCAGAACCCATTAAACTAAGTTAGCCCATGGTTTGACCAAGTAATGATACCATCGACACTGAGTATCTAATATTACTGACAGTTATGATACCATCGACACTGAGTATCTAATACTACTGTCACTTATGATACCATCCACATTGAGTATCTAATATTACTGACAGTAATGATACCATCCACACTGAGTAACTAATATTGCTGTCAGTTATAATACTATCGATACTGAGTATCTAATATAACTGTCAGTCATGATACTACCGACACTGAGTATCTAATACTACAGTCAGTTATGATACTATCGACACTGAGTATCTAATACTACTGTCAGTTATGATACTATCGACACTGAGTTTCTAATATTACTGTCAGTCATGATATCATCCACACTGAGTATCTAATATTACTGTCAGTTATGATACTATCGACACTGAGTATTTAATATTACTGAGTATCTAATATTACTGAGTATCTAATATTACCATGGAACACATTGGAACATCAAACATGGTCTCCTTGTACTTTAACTTAACTTGAGTGACACAGAGATTTTCATGGTCATGAGCATGTGCCCAAATCTGGTTAAAAACACTGAGTTGTTGATGACACCACGCAGAGGGAGACCAATCTTCAGGAAGTGGAAGACAGAAACAGGCCTAAAAGGTGTGGTTTTTTCTATGCTAACAAACAAACAGAGTCTTATGTTTAAAGTAGTGTTGGATGTTACCGTTTTCGAATTCACACTGAATGTCCAAACGTGAATGAAACACAGCACAGCATAGGTTAGAATCTTGTCTTTTGCCATGATGTCTTTTGCCTTTTAAGGTGCAGATTCAGTATTGAAGTGTTCAACGTTCAGGGGCGTCTTGTTATACTAGTTTTCACAGCCCCTCCTCTCTTGATGAGAACGAGGTCTATATACATAGACAACGACCACCTGAAACACAGCAGATTAAACAACACATAAACACACACAAACACAAGGGCAGAAAATCCAACATGGTTTCTGATATTTGTTTATTTTAACTAATCTTATGCTGATATACTGTATGTGTGTAGAAGACAACAAGTCCAAACTACCCAAAATAACTTGTGTAATTTAGCTTAATGGCACAGATTGAGACACATTTTACCATCTTTGAGTCCACACCCAAAGGCCAAGGATGGAAAACATACAGCAGGGCAACGGTTAGGAGGGTGTCTCTCCACATGACTTCTACACCACCTGTGGTGTCTGTTGGTATACACCAGTATACAGTAATATAATGAGATTTCTTACAACTTTAGGTTGAGGATATTCTCAATTACCTGAAAACATGCTATAACTGTTACTAGCATTAATACAGTCTCATTGATGGGTTATAATGGTTTTGGAGTGACATTTACTAGACTCGAATACAATATAGATTGCCTTATAACTCTCCTCTAGGAACACTGTTTTGCAAACTGTCTGGAAAGATCCTTCTATACCTGACCAGTGGTTCAAGATTACAAGAAGACATAAGCCCAAAACCAAAGCAAGAGAAACCCCCTAAGGTGACGGGCAGTATGAAAGGTGAGAAAACAGCATCGTCTTGGTGAGTTAAAGCAAAAGGCTCCGTAATTCACAATATAATCTTAGCCTGAGTCCCAGATCCATTTGTGTTTTCTTGCAGTTTTAAATGCTGTTTTTAGGACAAACAATGACATGGAGTGTTGATAGGTGAGCACAGACCTATCTGTGACTCAGGCTTGCCGTGTCTCTGACCTTGGACCACCTTAGAACCCAAACTGAAGTTTGACATCACTAGCAGCTGTGACATGTTCAGAGGTGTTTAACATATTGACTACCACAGGAAACTGCTAACATACAACCATACCTCCCACACTTTCCTTTTAGTCCAACACTTGTTCCTATTGGTTTATTACCGGTAGTAGACAAATATGAAATTATAATAATTATTCTAAACGAATATACTTTACGTATTTGTCTTAGTTAGTTAAAAAAAATCTAGCCAAATGCACTTTTTGTAATCTTTTTTTCATCATCAAGGTATGTCTACTTAAAGCACTGTTTAATTTTGTTAATTGTTTTATTTTGTGGCAGAGTCAAGTATCTTTATTTAAATAGACTAAAATTGAAAGGCTTAGTTGAAATATAAGAGAATATCTAATAGAATATTTATTCTTATTTGGTTTGAGGAATCGTATACCTCAAAGGTGTACAATACAGTTGCATAAAAAAAATACTCAAATAAAAAGATCAAAACAACATCATAATAATAAAACATAGAATAATAAAATAGATGTAGAATAATAACTGGATAAAAACATAGGAAACTGCTGTAAGACTAAAGAGTGTGGTTAAGGTTAAGTGCTCAGTCATAGGTACGTGAAAAGAGAAGTGTTTTTAACTTGGATTCAAAAATGGATATGTTTGGGGCACGTCTAAGATCTTCTGGCAGTTTATTCAAGTTTTGTCCAGCATAACTTTATAACTGCAAAACTTCACCAGGGTCTGTCTGTTTATTTGCTAATTTTACCATCTGGATTTTTTTTAGTTTATGGAATTTCTAATTAGACTAAACATAATGTTTATTGCAGACAAATTATGAAATGTAACTTTTCTTGTTGAAATCCTTGACATTACTTCTTCTATGTTTCTGCACAAATTCACTGAAAGAGATTAGAACACAAGCCTGTAATCTGTCTGACAAGATTTCCCTAATCTGTTTTAGTGAAAGGCTGCCCTCTTAAGGCTGCTGGCAGAATGCACTGTATCAAGGCGGTAAAGTCCTCTGGGTGGAAGGTTTGCTTTTAACAGTCTTTCCTGACAGTGTTCTGGGTATGCTTTAGGTAGTATTTCAATATTCTTTCAAAGAATTTCATCAAATAATTTTGGTGGATTTATTTACTTTATTATTTCGAATTTGTGAGAAGCTTGAAATTGCGGATCATCGTCAAATGTCAAACATTTTATTTAGACAAGGCTAAAACCACAATGCATAGATGAGTCTGTGCCAGATCTCAAATCAGATTCCGCAGTCTACGGTGCCCAATAAGATTAGATTATAGAGGTTAATGTCAAGGGTTTATAATCTAATCTCCCATAGTCAGACAGATGGCAACTGTGTTTCAGAACCTCCTGTAAAAAGAGCGGAAGTGACAGTTTTACATGTCCATTCAGCGAGCAGCCGCCCAACAGTCAAACTCCCACCTGACTGCACAATTTACTGGTAATATTAAATGAGAACCACTAGATGGCAGCCTAAAAGGCCTAATATTCCTTCTATAACTATAACTGTTTTGGATGGATGCATAAAGATTTATATAAAGACTGGAAGAAAACCCCTGAGCGTCTGGACACAAACAAAATGCAATTAAAACATGTGCAATTGACGAGGTAAACAAAATAAGTGACAAAGAAATTGATCAAAATGTCTGATACTTGAAGATGGTCTTTAACTGCTCTGAAGCCCACATTTGTTTAAATGGGATTTCAGTGTGGTGTCTTGAATGTCTGTCTTCTTGTTATTCAATGGTGATGGAAGTGTTTACTTCAGATCTACTACTAACTCAATCTGATGAGTGACTGAGTATCTTTCCTTTATCTGTTTTAGATAAAGTATGCCCTCTTGAGGCAGCTGGGCAGAATACACCATGTCACGATGCTAAAGATCTATTTCATACATATAGTAAACCAAAGATTACCACCATCGCTAGTCTGTTTTACATCTGGTCTGTTCTATACATACAGTAAACCAACAGTCACCACCATCGCTGGTCTGTTTCGTACATACAGTAAACCAAAGGTCACCACCATCGCTGGTCTGTTTTACATCTGGTCTGTTCTATACATACAGTAAACCAACAGTCACCACCATCGCTGGTCTGTTTCGTACATACAGTAAACCAAAGGTCACCACCATCGCTGGTCTGATTTATACATACAGTAAACCAAAGGTCACCACCATCGCTGGTCTGTTCTATACATACAGTAAACCAAAGGTCACCACCATCGCTGGTCTTCCTGCGTGTCAGAATGACCACACCTGGAAATGTATCTGATGGTGAATGGTGATTATTATTATATTTCATTAATAAATATGGCCCCCTTATGTCATTGCATATCTTTATGTGTTGTACATACGGGTTCAATGTGTACATGAAGCCTCCTGACCTGAACAGGAAGGGTGATGGAAATAATTTAAATAACTACTCTATAGGACATGATTGAATGTGGTTGAAAGTGGTGCAAATACAGAAATGACATTCACTTGAGTAACAGAGTTGGTGATCACTCAGGTGGAGAAGTCTCCCTACCTGAACAGGAACGGTGATGGAAAGAATTGGAGTTATTATTCTATAGGACATCTAAGCATAGGTTGATTTAATATAAGTGAAATAGGAGCAAATACAGAAATAACTTTCACTTGAGGATCAGGGTGGGTCATCATTCAGGTGGGGAGATTGAGGGGCCTGAAAACAGTCTGTTCATTTGTAAAATAACGTTGTTCAGTGAAGCTTTATTCATGCTACAATGAAAATGCTTTACAGCCCTCTGCTGGTGGTTGTAGAGAATACAATGTAATCACGGGACATTGGTGGTCATTGAAACTGCCTTAACTGTGTTAAGTGAAGATTTATTCATCTTACAGTCTAATTCCTAAATAGATATGTAAAAATGTATTTACTATTTACCTTAAATTACACCAGAGACAGAATAACAGGAATTTTTACTTGCCTTTATTTTGTCAGAAGGTGAAGAGCATCGGTCAAGGAAAAATACAAAGAGTGAAAGATTAACGACTAATAACACTTACTTTGGTGTGGAGTCCCCTGGCTACATCTTTTCATTTAACCTGTGGTGTAAGGTTAAGGAAGAGATCTCAAGTAATGTACATTAGATTCTGACTGGTTTTGTTATATTCCGGTTTATAACTTGATCTGTTCATTGAAAATAAAATGATCTAGCCGTCTCAAAAGAAATTAATAACTTTTTGGAATAAACCTGAAATTCCTTTGAATATTTTTTTGCTATTCTAATGTTATATGTTTTTACATGCAAATAAACTCATACTGAACAGATCAATAGCTTTAAACCAATAAAGACCAAAATATATTTTAAAGCTGCGGCGTAATCTTCCATAATGAAAGTGTGTCCATCCCAAAGGTAATAAATAGAATGGGCTACAAATATCTTTACATTTCAACAAAGACTTCAACAAATATAACCTGAAGCTGTTATCGTCTCATTTCGATAAGAATGCAGCTTACATAATCAACCATTGTTTTTCATTTGTAAAAAGGAAGGACTGATAGTAGTTGCACAACAACCACAGTGATGAGAGAAGAAGAACATGGTTTTCAGTGGTGTTAAGATAGTTGCAAAAGGGTTTTCTAAAAACAAAGTTGCCTTTCAAAATGGTAAACTTTAATGAGCCAACACAATGTGCCACTGGAACACAGGAGTGATGCTTGCTGATAATAGGTTTCTGTATGTAGATATTCCATTACAAATCTGCTGTTTCCAGCTACAATACTCATTAACATCATTAATAATGTCCACACTGTGTTTTGGATCAATCTGATGTTATTATAATGGACAAATATTACCTATTCTTTTGAAAACCAATAAATATTTAGCTCATTTGTGCATAAAAACCCAGAGATGACATTCATACACACCCATATCTAGATTTGCAGACCTACATCACACACACAAAGAAAACCTCGCCTACAGCTGATCCGCCTCTTCCCCAACCCCTCCCCATACGATACTAACTAGATATTTGCAGACGGTTTTACAACAGAAGTCCTGGAGGAGAACAAAGAACAATCTTCTAAGAGTCTGGTAAGTTCAACTGTACAACCATGATTGTCTGATGATAACTAATCAATTGTGGTAGGATATGTAGTATTGTTGGAGATCATTGAACATACCATAATACCAAAGTTGTAGGAAATACTTTACTATGGAATTCTTACCTGTAGCAAGTTATTCTGTAGTTAATTTGAATTGAGTGCCAAGCCAATGACTTATTAAGATGTAATTGACAAAATTTACAGTTCACAATAAAGGCCTTGTTGAAGGAAGACGAGTTCCCCAAAAAGAAAAATGATACGAACCAGTAAAGGTGTGAAGTTTGATTAAAATGGGAATGGAATAACATATAGTTGGGATTAAACTGGCAGGTTTGGACTTATTTATATATATCCTAAAATATCTCATTGTACTGTACTCTTCTTAGTGTGTGGTGACCTCTGGAGTCCCCCTTTTATTCTAACTATCTGCCCTGGGTTCAACACTAAGGGGTGGGGGTGTGGGGGTGTGAGGACACCATGTGTACTTTCACTGCTGTAAATGACATTGAGTACAAGATGGACTCAGCCATCTAACAGTTTCCTAACTACTGATACATCTTCTCTTCACAGGGATTACAGGTCACAAAACCCAAGGGAGTATTATGTGAAAAGTACATATGACAACGTCAACACTACTGACATTGATGCAGCTTCCATAAACAACAATATATGCTTCACTGATGGTTTCTGTATCTTCTACCTGGTGGTCAACATCGTCACCTTCCTGGTTGGGGTTCTTGGGAATGGCCTGGTCATCTGGATCACTGGTTTCAAGATGAAGAAGACGGTCAACACCACCTGGTACCTCAGCATGGCCGTGTCCGACTTCATATTCTGTGCTACCCTTCCACCCTTTTACATTGTCCTCAGTGTTACAAACATGTGCTTTTTTAAGCCTTCCATTTGTCACTTCACCATTGCTCTGATATTCATCCCCTTGTTCAGCAGCGTCTTCCTTCTGGTCATCATCAGTGTTGATTGCTGTGTGTTGGTGGTGTTTCCAGTCTGGTCTCAGACCAACCGTACCGTCGACAAGGCCTCTATTGTGGTGGTCCTGACCTGGGTTTCATCTGCTGCCCTCAGCACACGCTTTATGTTTGCGGGTGAAACAGACATGCCCAAGATAGTTTTGAGTCACTTATTTGGTGGCTTTATAATGCCATTCTTCTTCATTTTCTTCTGTTACTCTGTAACTCTCCCCAGACTGAGAACCAGACAAATTATGAGTGTGTCCTCCAAGTCCCTCAGAGTTATGGCTGCCCTGATAGCCATGTACTTCATCTGCTGGCTGCCCATCTACGCCACCATGCTGTTAGGCATTGGTTTCATAGTTGGTAACTTGATACCTGGACTTGTGGTGGGAATTACTTTGGCCACAGTCCATAGTTTCCTCAGACCAATGTTGTATGTTTGCATGGGGAATAACGTCCCACCAACGCTCCATAGTTGGTCCATAGTTGGTAGGATTGAGAATGTCCTTGGAGAGGAAGACCCCCCCACCACCACCAGCCATGAAACATCAACAGATCTCTAAAACTCTCTGAGGATGACAAGGCCTCAGGGTGTGGAACACAATGTTGTTGAGCAATGCTTTACTTTGGTGACGATTCTATTATCATTGTATGTTCTTTTGATGACCTCATGTAAAATCGCCCTTAACTGCATTTACATCAGGCCTGCTTTGCATCTAGTTAAGGGTTGACAAGAGTATGACGGCTTCTCTTTTAGTTTTTATGAGGAATATTACTGTAATGAAGAATGCAATTTGTCTACATAATAAAAAATCTCACATATCTATGCTTATCCTACAAGACAGCGTCCTGTGGTCTCTTCATTGTCTCCAAGTCTGAAAAAGTCAGAGTGAAAAAGTAGATAACAGAGACATGATCACAGATACTCCCTTCCTGCCTGCATTAATCAAGCAAACAGACAAATGACTGCTAATAGACACATGTACCGTATGATATGTTTTGTGTATTTTAGGGGGTTTGCTTATCCTGGGCGGTCTATCTTCATGCTTGCTAAACCAGCAAGTTGGTCAGAACAGTGATCACGGGTCTGTCTAGCTTTATTCGGCAAGTAGTTTTCCATCTACCAGAGCATAAATTTGGGTTTCAAAGAAGTTAGAAGGTGTGTTGAGACTCAAGATCATCCTATCAGTTAACAAGATGGTTGGTGAGGTCTGGTGGTTTGTTTATATTCTCGACAACGCCATCATCTTGGTGTACTTGGTGTACAGTGTAAGAGAAAACGGAAATATACATTCCCCCTCAAAAAATGTTATCCCCTGCTGATTTTTCATGTTTGCCAACTGACGAAGAAATCATCAGTATATAATTTTAATGGTAGGATTATTTGAACTTTGATAGACAAAATAACATTTAAAAAATCACAAAAACACATGTTATAAATCTATTAGCATTTCAATGAGTGCAATAAGAATTCATCATACATTTCTTTTTGTTGGCAACCAGGTTTGCAGACATCTCATAGGGATTTTGTCCCACTCCTGTGTGCAAATCTTCTCTAAGACATTACGTTTTCGAGGCATTTTATACATACAGTAAACCCAAGGTCACTACCATTGCAAGTCCGTTTTATACATACATTAAGCCAAAGGTCACCATCATCGCTGGTCTTCCTGTGTGTCAGATAGACCACACCAGGATATTTAAGTTCTACCAAATGGTGATTATTAACATTACATTTCATTCATATACATGGCCCCCTTATTTAATGTATGGATATTGCTATTTGTTGTGCATACGGGTTCAATGTGTTCATTCATGTTCTTTTCTTAATAAATCCTAAATCATCATTTTTTTGAACTGGGATGAGGCTCAAACACAGAACCTCTTGGTTGACAGTCCACAACCCTAACAACTACGCTATATAACAAGGGGTTGGGTGGTTGGTGGGTTGGTCGCTCACTGATTCAGTAAGAGACATTTGTTCTCATTGGTCGGCTCCGCTTACGTGGACTGGGAAACATGCCCCCTCTACGTCCCCCCAGCCAATCAGTAGTGACCCCAGTGTAGTGACTCAGTTACACTTGCAGAGACCACTGAGACATCCGGGAGGCCCAGCAGTGTGTTTCTGATTAAATGTATAATGATAATTAATTTTCGTAATTAATACATTTGATAACAGAAAGATGTGGCTTCCATAAGTGTCTTGGTCCCATTGGGTTCTGATAGACAGGTTAGAACAACCACCTCACCAATGTACTTCCATGTGTCATAATGAGGTCTGTATGTGACATCAGTCAGTAAACCCTTAAATGTAATACAATGCCAACTACAGACACTGAAATAGTATTATTACATTTTGTCACTTTCAAAAGCATAAGCAGCCTATCTGGTTGAATTAAATGCACAGCAGTTACTTTGAACACTTCGTAGGGTAGAATTTACACCTCCTCCTCCTTCTTTTTCCCCAAATTGGGGTAGGACCTTAGGCACGCGCCAAAACATGTATATATTTCCAAGCAGGCCTTGTCTACAAAAGTTGGATTAGTATCTTTATGCAGGGAGCTGGATGCAAAATACCCAAAACTCATCTCACCCCTTCCTCCCAGGTGCTAGTGGCACACACCAAGCAAAACAAGACTGACCCTTCAATTTAACATTTCAATATGTAGGCCTTCAACACGTGTTGATACTTCCAATTGCAATCACAAGCCTGCCGTGTCAGACAATCCTACCCACTTTCTCCCTCACTTCATCGCGTAGACCTGTTTTCATTGATTATCGGCCGCACCTGTTGTTCCTGATCACGGGCCCTATTTATGTTCCAGCTTCCCCGTTGTGTCCTGGCGGTCTTTGTTTTGGTCAACCCATAAGTGACATTGTTCTGCTCCTTGTTTCCTAGCTTATTTAGTTAATGTCGTAGTTCAGTTTTCCTGTATTATGTTTTGTTTCATTTATTAAATGTCCTCCGTTCTGACAGAAAGACCGACCATAAAACCCGGACGCAGCAGCTGAACGGAGGACCCGGGAGAGAGGGTGGGGAGCTATGACAGTTAGTGATGCGACCGGGTTTGGCACTCGACACCAGTAGCAGCGAGAGGATCATCAGCGACCGGGTTCGTCGGTCGACATCCAGACTTTCTGGTCTACCGGATTGGTTTCTCAGACATTATTCACGGTCAAACAACTTCCAGGCACCTCACTATTACCTTTGTCACCATCTGTAAATCCACATTAAGCAGGCCTAGGACCTTAAATGAAGAACAGGAAGTTGTCGTTCCCCTTCTTGAGAAGTCATACAAAAACACATTGACAAAAGAACACATGACACTTATGTCGCAATAAATGTAGAACTACTTAGTGACTAAGAAGTTATTTTATTTCAGGATTCTGGGTTCTGGTCAGCTTACTGGGCAGGGCAGCAGGACCAAGAAGCCCCTTCACACATGCAGCACCTTCACTAAAGAGGAACAATATAAACACATTTCCTCCCTTCACCTCAATCATTAAATGGGCAAATGAGCTTTCTCTTTTAGGTGAAATGCTGTAACTTTTTGCATCGTAAATCTTCCCTGTTCTACAAATTTGAGCAGTACATTTGCAGTTAAACCATTACTGGTGAGAACATTTCTTCTTGTTCTCAGACTCACCACCAGGTGGCGTAGTTGGTCATTATGACATTCACTCACATACACGAAATCAATTACACTACCCATTAGAATTGGCACATCAATTGTCTTTTCAAGCCTTTTATCTCTCTCATCTGCCTTGTCCTCCCTCTGACTACTTCTCCCAGACATGGGCCACTACTCCTGTTGCTTCACAGCCCATCATGATGGATTCTTGGATAGCCTGACCTGCCTCACAGCCTCCTACCAGCTGACCATGGAGGAACCATATGGAGGGCAGGGCAGAGGTTAGGACCAACCCAGTGGGGATCTTTGTAATCTGAACCAATCAGAGTCACCAGTTTGTGTTAAATGTATGCAATAGCATGTCTCTAACTGTGACTTGAATGTCCAAATGTTGTACATACAAACTATGTTTCATGTCATTACACAGAGACCATACTTCTCTGTGTTGTGTTGAAGCATAATCTAGTTGAAAATTTCTTTCCGTGAAAAGGGTCTCAGATTATTTGTATGTTAGCTTTTTCACTGGCATTTAATCCCTGATGATAACGGCTGAGCATAACTGAGCATGACTTTGACGTGCTCAGACAAACAGACACCTTGCCTTGTCTCCACTGTAGTTGGGGAGCTTGCAGGCAAAGACTATGAGGCATTTGGTTCATTACAGTGGGGGGTCATGGATCTTGGTGAGGGATAGAAAATCTGTGTGTTTCACACAACCAACATGTACCTAAACCTAAGACATAAGACATGTTAGGTTAAATTACATTTTGGTAAACACCAGTCTTTAGGGGAAATACAGTTAGTGTTAACAGAGTGGAATAGGTGGAAGAAAAGAGCCTTCACTCCAATGGTTGTTAATCCACAGAGAGGTAAATATTATACTTTTTAAACCATAATCATAGTGCTGTTATACCTTACATTAAATCTATCCTTCACAACTTCTAGGTTTTTGTAAATACTAAGATATTATAGGTTTTGTAGTGTTTGGAACATATGATACATTTATATTATGTTTCAGTGACATATTGTAATGTACTCTAACGTTATACAATAATCATGCCAATTAGGCTGTCACAGAGTTATGTATAATATTTTACGTATTCCCCTGAGAACGAGTTGCACTTTCAGTAAGCAGAAGGCCGAAGACTACGTTCCTACTGGTGTGTAAGTATTCCAGACAGACCTGACACAGCCCTAACGTTATTCAATAAAACTTTTTGATTCTGCAAATGATATAATTTTTATAGATGAAAACCAAAAGACAAAAATTTGATTAAAAGTCATTACTGTGATTGCATTATTTTTCTTCTGTTAAATGTTAAACAATTAGTCTACATCAGTCATGTACACATTCAGGAAGCTGATCAATTACAGTGGCCCTGTCAGTTACAGTAGACATCTTAGGATAAAAAACCTGAAATGTCTAAACAGCTACCAAAGCGAAGAGCTGTATGTATGTAGTTCATCTAATTTAAAATGCTTAATTCAAGCATATGCAAGGAAATACATATTTTTCCGATATATTATTATTTGAAATGACCAGCAAGACAAATGTGGAAAGGAGCTTAAAGCTTTATATCACATGTAATAAAATAAATACATTTAGCACTACAGACAGCGACATCAATTGCTATTGTCATGGGACATAATATCATGCAACAGCTATTGTTTACATTTTGGTTTGTGGTCCACTGTCCATTTTTATTTATTTAAAAGCCATCAAACCATGATCATACATTCAGTCTGTGAACTGAATTGATTGTGGATTTTATCAAAAAACACCCATCAGCTACTGTAAAAGAGTTAGTAGCGAGTTAATAGCAATTAGTAGCAAATTAGTAATGAGTTAGCAACAGGTTAGCAGCAAATCAACAGAGGATTGAGTAGAGCATGTTAATTGTATGATGCATAATGATGTTTCTTTGAAAATAATACAGTGTAGGTTTCCACATATCGGATAAAACAATTTACTCAAAATACACAGGGTATATGTTCCCATGTAGGCCATGCATTTACTAATAAATACAATGGTTAACATAGTTACAACATCTACAATAGTCATCATACTCTAGTTACAGTATATGATGTAGACGACCTAGTTTCAAAAATGTTTTGAAGTCTTTTAATTACTTGAGCAATTACTTTAGCATGCCTGAAGTGTAAGGTGGGTGGGGTTTCCAATTCCTATGTTTTATTCTGTTGGTGCAAAATACCAGCTCAATCTACCCAAATTGTACATTATCTTGGCCAGGTCGCCATTGCAAATGAGAATCTGTTCTCAATTGGCCTACCTGGACAAGCTTTCTTCGGATTACATGTTTAGACATATTATTGATTTGTGCTTAGTTGGAATATTATGTTGCTTTCTCGTGTGGTTCACAGGAAACTACGTTTGTCTGTGAAAACCTTGAAATGACTAAAAAAGACGATTCTACTGCAAGCTAGATCAACATGGACAGTTTCCATTTTAATGTCTGAAGTTCACCGACTTAGTTATGTTGAAACCTGCATTTGTCTAAACATTTTACAATTCAGATTACTCCACCTGCCTATACTCCGCAATGTGTAGAGAACATCACAATCCATCGAATTTTGTTCTTCCTTTTAGGTAATTTTAAATATCTCAAAGGGAGGAATCAATACCTCCTCCTCATGGACTCCCAGCACATGGTAAAACTTGAGGTAAGCTCCTGAACAGGTGGTTATGTTAAAGCAAGAGACCTTTCCAAAATGAACCATATCGCTTCTGAGAGAGCTGGAGGCAAAATAGCCAAATCTGATCATTTGGTTAACCCCACCCTCAAAAGTAGTTTTGGATCTTCTGTATGTTGTGTGACAGGTAGGTTGGTTTTGTTTCAGGAGGCGGAGAGCGTCAGTCAGAAGGAAATGCAGTGAGTGGAACTTAAAGGTTGTTTTGTACTTTTTTTTACTGGTCCTGACAGCCTCATTAAACTCTTTATAGATTGCAGGATGTCCATTTGTGTAAGCACAAATAGCCAGGATATGATCATGTGTAAGTTTATCACTACCAAAATGTGATTTCTTTTTTAATTGGTTCTCCACTTTATTTGCACAACGTTCTGCCGAAATCCAGGCATTTTTAAAGGGCTCTTGAATCTTTTCACGAGGAAGATAGACCTTCTTCACTTTCTCGAACATTTGTTCAGTGCAGCCTTCGTACATGTCGTCAACAGAGTTAGGGACCATGTCTAAAGGCATGCTGGGATTTAAACCAGGTAGACGGATATTCACCTTCAGAGAATTTGGACAAAAATAATACAACAATTATACAATTAGGAATACAACCAGAACCTCAAGCTTTAATCTGTTTTGTATTGTAGCTATACAACACTGATTGAGAAACTATTTTACCATCTTTGAGTCCACACCCAAAGTCCAAGTATGGATGACATACAGCACGGCAACGGTTTGGATGGTGTCTCTCCACATGACTTCTACACCAGCTGTGATACGACAAGACCTACAGTAGAGAGGCATTAACCCATCACCAACAATCACCATTAACACTCTCATTAATTGCATAGCAATACAAATTGTCTGCTGTTATGAATGTACTGGCAATCATATTATTAATTAAGAGTGTAACACAATATTGTATACATTTTTTATTGTTAGAAATTAATATATAAAATAGATTGCAATGTCAGCATTCAATAAATACCTTATTGTGAACAAAAATATTATATATTTAGGAGGTGTGGTATATTGCCTATATACCATGGTTAGGAGCTGTTGTTAGGCACAAAGCATTGAGGAGTGCCTGGACGCAGTACTTAGTATAAACCCCAGAGACACCTTTAATTTATAAGCTGTTTACAATACCAGCAGTAAAAAGATATGTCATGGCATTCCCGTGTTAAACACTAATGTGCAGACGTCCTAGGCACCTGAAGTTCTTACTACAGTCATGTTTTGTGTAGTGTGTGTTTATTTACAATGCAATATACAGTTGTGCTCATAAGTTTGCATACCCTGGCAGAAATAGTTAATTTTCAGAAGAATTGTGTGGAATACAAAGGAAAACCTCACTAGAAATACAGGCTGCTTTGGAAAAGATGGTGTGGTTGTTTCAAGGAGCACAATACGACAATACTTGAACAAAAATTAGCTGCATGGTTGATTTGCCAAAAAGAAGCCTTTACTGTGCCAATGCCATAAAAAACGCTGAATTTCGTAGCTGAAAATTTGAAATCTGTGAAAATGTGTATTTTGTTTAATTCAGCTTAGAATACTTGATTTGGTCACTTAAAATGTTTTACGCTGTTTCTAATAAACAGCAAGAACTAATTTCCATTGACAGGAAGTGTCATTTTTGTTTGAAATGTTTCCATTTTAAGGTTGTGTACATACTCAGGCAGGGGTGATGATCCTTGAGACTTTCTGCACCTTTAATCTGATTCTTCAGTATGTTTCTGTTTATATCTCCTTGTGAAGACGTCTCTGCTTGGATTAAGGAGATCAGGGCAGACAATGAAAAACATGAGACCAGGATGAGAACACTACATTACTACCTCTATCTTTCTCCAGTCTGATAAATTCAACTATAAAACCATAAGGATCTGATGATGATCCTGCTACAATGATGTTGATGGAAACTCCGTAAATATGTCAATTTCCAGTGGATTTAATAACATGTCCACCCTCACAATCTGATCCTTTACTCTTTACAGTGAATTGGGATTTCATAATGACTGTTTTACACCTTCAAGGCAGAGACTGTGTGGGAATATCTTTTGGAAGCTTGTTGTTCCATCCCTCCAGCAGAGTTCCAACAGAAGGTTCTTCCGACATTTAATGGTGGACATGCATTGATGCGCTGATTATCTCCCTAGGCTGATATCTGACATTATCCACCTTTGCTCCAGCACACCTTCAAAGTCATAGTTAACCCAACACACAGTGTTCTTGTTATTACTATCTACCCCTGAGCACAGAGACTCAGGAAAACATACAGTAATTGTGTCTTGGTATATGCAAATTGTTCAACACACTGTGGAAAAGACTCAGAAGTCTTCAAGCTTTGGTGGACTCCTGCTACGGCCAGATAATTGTGTTTTCGCAGATTTCGTGGAGAATAATTCTAATTGTCTGCCCGTATATTCTGATAAGATCCTTCATTCATCTAGCCATCAGTTTTCTCAAGATTTACCATTCCTTTAGAGCCCACACCCCCCCAAAACATCAGTGAGCCACCGCTATGCTTCACAGTGGGGATGTTATTCTGATCACTATAGGCCTCCAGTGGTTACAGCAGGAAAACTTGAAGGTTCTGGAGTGGCCATGACAGTCTCCCGACGTGCAGTTCATGCAAGACGACCAAAGACTTTGCATGCCCTGGAGGCATTTTGCCAAGAGGAATTAATACGTACACAACTGAGTACGTACACAACCTTAAAATGGTTCAGCACATGGAAACAGCAATACCAACTACCAGAATTTGGGGACTCATAGACAACTATTACAAAAGACTGCATGCTGTCATTAATGCTAAAGAGGGCAAAACACAGTATTAAGAATTAAGGCTATTCAGACTTTTGAACAAGGGTCAGTTCTTTTTTTTGTTACCATGTTTTGTTTTGTGATTGTGTCATTCTGTTATGACCTACAGTTGAATGAGAATAGGTTTTGCCTGCTCACTCATGTTTTCTTTACAAATGCTACATAAACCTTTGACCACAACTGTATATAGTCAGTGATCTTTTACTACATTTATAAACACGATTAAACCGTATTACCATTTTCAGATTAAAATGGATTTAAAGTTGAACTTACCAGACTTAAGGATGATGTTCTTGTGTTCCTTCTGGACCTTCTGGATCTGCAAAGATCTACTTATAGCTGGCCAAAAGTCTGATTACAAGCAGACATTACCACAGACTCTGTTCCCACCCCCCTTCAAAGGCCAGGTTACACTGAGTCAAGTGCTAACCACATTTACAAACACTTTGTGACAACTGCTGATGTAAAAGTCTAAATAAAATATATATGAGTTGTTGAACTAACTATTTACTGGGTCTTTTCCCACAACTCATCAAGTTTTACAGAGTTTCCATCAACATCATTGAATCAGGATCATCATCAGATCCTTATGGTTTTATAGTTGAATTTATCAGACTGGAGAATGATAGAGGTAGTAGTGTAGTGTTCTCATCCTGGTCTCATGTTTTCATTGTCTGCCCTGATCTCCTTAATCCAAGCAGGGACGTCTTCACAAGGAGATATAAACAGAAACATACTGAAGAAACAGATTAAAGGTGCAGAAAGTCACAATGATAATCACCCCTGCCTGAGCAAGTACACAACCTGAAAATGGTTCAGCACATGGAAACATTTAAACCAAAAATGACACTTTCTTTTTGTCTTTCTGCTGCATCTCAACCACAAGTCAACCACAACTGGTGGTCATTCTGTTGTCATGGTCACATACTCTCAGGTTGAGTGACTGGAAATTAGTTCTTGCTGTTTCTTAGAAACAGCGTAAAAACGTTTTAAGTGACCAAATCAAGTATCCAAAGCTGAATTAAACAAAATACAAATTTTCACTTGTTCATTAACAAATTTCAGAAAATAGATATGTACAGTATGTCATCAGAGACTTCTGTGGTCATCATTGAAAACATTTTCCTAGATTGAGTCCTTGATCTGTAGGTCTCACAATCTTCTATGCCATCATCACACCAAACTAAGAAGTAAGAACTGACAAGACATCACAATAATACCTGGGACTCAGGCTAGCACAGTTTAATGGACGTTCTTATATTTGCTGTATGTGTCTTAGCAGACTGCTCTCTAGACTATATTTGGTTACTTGTACTATTTACTGTATGTTAGTTAACCAGATTCACTGTTATCTTAGTGCATATCGAAGAAAATAATGTACTATAATTAAAAACGAATTCTGACAAACAATCATACATCTTGGTACATCTAAAAATATAGTAAGACAGAAAACAGGTCCATTTCACAAACTGAAAGGGGTAGTTTTATCTCATTTCTTGTATGAAAGCTATATTCAGAAAATCTGTCATAAGATGACCCAAATATTTCACCCAAATATTAACATAGGTCATCTCAAACAATCTTCACTTTTCACCTCTGCTACTTCTGATCTTGTGGACTATGAACAAATATGAAGGTTGGAGTCTTATTTTCCATTACTCATCTATGTAATTGGATATTTCCCACCCCATTAAATACCTTTAACTCTGAATCGTGTCAGAGAATCTATCACTTTTTTAGTGAAAGTCTGCCCTCTTCAGGCTGCTAGGCAGAATGCACCATGTAAAGGTGGTAAAGGTCTCTGTTCATTGGTAGGTTTCTAGCTCACTCATGACAGTGTTCTTGGTATCCTTAAGGCCAGTGTTTCTCAACCCTGCTCCTGGTCAAAGCACCCCTGCCCTGCATGTTTTAGATCTCTCCCTGCTCAAACCTGATTCAAATGATCAGCTCATTATCAAGTCCTTCACAAGCTACATCTGGTTTGTGAGGGCAGGGAGAGATCTAAAACATTGGACGCTATCGGGCCTCCAGGAGCAAGGTTCAGAAACACTTTAGGCAGTATTTCAATATTAAGAATTACGTCAAATTAATGTTTACTTAATTTAGTTTATTATTTTCATAAAATGGGAAAATGTTATATTGTCAATGAGCTAAAGGAAAAACACACTGGTTCCACCCAATCATACATTTCTATAATACTGCAATTTCTATTTGAAAAGGGTATTATATAATTGCCCATGGTTGTAACTATGTGCTGCTTTATAAATACAGTAAACCAGTCCCCTTAATCGCTGGTCTTTCTGTGTGTGTGTCAGATAGACCACACCTGGACATTTGTCTGATGTTGATTATGAACATTATACTTGATTTATAATTATGGCCACTTTATGTGTTATGCATACGGTTTCAATGTGTTCATTTTACATTCCTGAGGAAGGGTTATGGAAAGAATGTAAGTACTTATTCTATTGGAAATGTAAGCATAGTTAGATTTAATCTCAGTGAAATGGGAGCAAATACAGAAACAACTTTCACTTTAGGAACAGGGTTGGTGATCACTCGGGTGGAGAGATTTAGGGTCCAGAATGCAATCTGTTAATTTGTAAAAAATCGCCACGTTCTGGTGATCATCCAATAACTTTGCTCAGTGAAGCTTTATTCATGCTGCAATGAAAATGCTTTACAGACTCCTTCTGGTGATTGTTGAGAATACAATGCGATCTCTTGTCTGTGGTTGTCATTGAAATGCATTGAACTGCTTTAACTGTGTTTGGTGAAGATTTAGTCATGCTACAGTCCTACTCCAAAAAAGACATATAACATATTTTACCACAAATTACACAGCTGACAGAATAACAGGAATTTTAATTTTTTTCAGGAGCGGGAGTGTATCAGTTAAGGAAAAATGTGTAGAGTGAACGATAAAGGACTTGAGACATTTACTTTGGTCTGGAATCCCTGGATTGTTTTTAACAACAGTACTGTATTTTCAAAACATTGTATTGTTGAACCTAGGATCATAGAGCTTTAACCAATGATAACTACTGTCCTCTGGATCAGATTATCTACCAAATGTCTTCATCAAAGCTGATAGGCATTTAATAGCATCAAACAGAATCCCATGAAAACATCATTGATGATTAACTTGATGTGCATCCTCATCATCTCACCACACTGTCAGCACACCAAGACAAAAATAATCTGTATGACGGCATTGATGAGAACTGTGTGTCCTGTATGTGGAAATACACAAACCACCAGACCCCACAAACCCTTTTAGACAAAAAGACAGCATTGATGAGAACTGTCTGTGGAACATAGACCCTGTTAAGCTAAGCAAAAATACACAAACAGATCACAGGTTAAAAGAATTGAGTCACAGTACATGGCTGCATAATAGACTGCAAAATATTATACCTTAAAAATGTCTTTTAACGGTCATTTGTATGTTTGCTCGATTAATGCAGAAAATGGGAGTTTCTGTGATCATGTCTCTTTTATCTTCTGTTTTACTGTGACTTTTTTAGACTTGGAGACCATGAATAGATCACTGGACCTCTGTCTGGTTGGGTAAAAATGGGTATGTGTGTTGTAGATCTTATTATGTAGACAATTTGCATTCTTCATTACAGTAATATATCTCATAGAAACCTAAAAAGAGGCCGTCAATCTTTGTTAACCCTCAACCAGATGCAAAGATGTCTGTTGTAAATGGAGTTAAGGGCAAATTTACGTTAGGCCACCAAAAGAACGTACATTTATGTTAGAAATGTCATCAAAGTTAAGCATTGCTTAACAACACTGTTCCACAGCCCTGAAGCCTTGTCATCCTCAGAGAGTTTTAGAGAGGTGTGGATGTTTCATGGCTGGTGGTGGTGGGGGGTCTTCCTCTCCAAGGACATTCTCAATCCTACCAACTATGGACCTCTTGAGTGTCTGTGGGACATAATTCCCCATGCAAACATACAACACTGGTTGGAGGAAACTATGGACTGTGGCTAATATTATTCCCACCATAAGTTCAGGTATAATGACCTCTGGGTTTACACCGGACTGTTTTAACAGTGTGAAGACATGGAGAGGTAGCCAGCAGATGAAGTACATGGTTATCAGGACATTCATCACTCTGAAGGACTTGGAGGACACACTCATCATTTGATTGGTTCTCAGCTGCAGGATGATGACAGAGTAACAGAGGAAGATGATGAGGAAGGGCATTGCAAAGGCAACGATCCACACAAATGTTTCACCCACAACCATAACATGAGTGCTGAGGGCAGCAGATGAAACCCAGGTCAGGACCACCACAATAGAGGCCTTGTCGACGGTACGGTTGGTCTGAGACCAGACTGGAAACCCCACCGACACACAGCAATCAACACTGATGATGACCAGAACGAAGACGCTGCTGAACAAGGGGATGAATATCAGGGCAAAGATGAAGTGATGAATGAAAGGCCCAAAAAAGCACTTGTTTGCATTAGTACCAGGTGGTGTTGACTGTCTCCATCTTAAAACAAGTAATCCACATGACCAGGCCGTTCCCAAGAACCCCAACCAGGAAGATGACGATGTTGACCACCAGGTAGAAGATACAGAAATCATCAGTGAAACATTTGATCTGGGTTATGAAAGCAGCATCAACGTCAGTAGTGTTGACAGTGCTTTTCACATAATCCACCATTGTGTTTCGTGTATGTGACCTGTAATCCCTGTGAAGAGAAGATGTATCAGTAGTTAGGAAACTGTTAGATGCCTGAGTCCATCTTGTACCCAATGTCATTTACAGCAGTGAAAGTACACATGGTGTCCTCACACCCCCACACCCCCACCCCTTAGTGTTGAACCCAGGGCAGATAATTAGACTAACAGGGGGACTCCAGAGGTCACCACACACTAAGTAGAGGCAAAAAGGGATACAGCATCTTGTTGCGGACTGTGAACTCCCACATCCTTGTGTGGTACCTGACAGACTTCCTGTCATGAACAGGCATTTCTAATTGTGCATGAGCAAGTTTGTGTGTAGAGAGAGAGAGTGTAGGTGTGTGTGGGTGTGTGGGTGTGGTCAAAGTTTCTGTTTGTACATTCATAATGGGGTGCAAAAAGGTCAATTTAATAATAAATTCTATCTATATTCTATTATTTAGGGGCCCTTTGGGCCCCAAAGGAACTGGAAGCCCCGGCAATGTGTATGGAGGTGTTCTCACTCTTTCCAAGGACCCTTTTTCACTATGAGATGGAGAGTAAAACACTATATTTTTACAAAATCTTTTTCAGGGCATTCCAGATTATGTTGGTATATACTACCAGGTAAGATGAAAGAGGTTGTGAAACATTACAAAATACTTGGTAAATCATTACCAAGCAATGAAACAAAACTGTAAAACAATAATCTGATGAACACATTTTGGATCACTACTCAAGCAGGCAAGCTATTGGTTTGACATATTGAGAGGTGTCATTGATGTACACTCGTGTTACAGTCTTTTATATACTTTTTTACTTAAGTTCACCAGGCTATTAAAACATGACCTGGACTACAAGGTAAAGGTCAACATAGCATGTCAGATGAGGTTTAGCGAGTTGCTACTATCACATCAAGAGCACATAGCTGTTATTATATTCAAGTTTTTTTTCTGTTATTTCCGTCAGAATTCACACCTCTACTGGTGTTTATCACTTTGGGTGGATGGGGATTTCTGGTCAAAATATCTCATTTACATTTTTGGACCATTCAACTTGGCCTTCATTTTACATATAGTATCAGTTATTTCTTAATCAGTTGTCGGTTTGGCACTCAATAAAATAACTACAGAGAAAGTGTGCTACTGGTATGAATTCCATTGTAAAATATTTCCTACAACTTTTGTATTATGGTGTGTTCAATGGCCTCCAAAAAAATCTACCAAAATGTATTAGTTATCCTCAGAAAATAATGGTTGTACAATTGAACTTACCAGACTCTAAGAAGATCATTCTTTGTTGTACTCCAGGGCTTCTGTTTTAAAACTGTCTACAAATATCTACTTAACATCGTATGAGGCTGGTTTGGGTTTGGCCAAGAAGCTGATCAGTTATGGCGAGGTGTTTTCGTGTGTGTGTTTATGATGTAGGCATGCAAATCTGGATATGTGCATCATCTGGATGTTTATGCATAAGTAAGCTTTGGTACGTGTGTTTAAACTGTTCTCTCTTCTTTGTGGTTGAAGAACTGACCAGTGGCCTACATTCCACTTCTGTTGTCTTACTTGGGCGGCATGTCACATGAGAAAATGACAAATGACTGACCGCAAGGTGCAATGGTTGAATAGGGGTTGAGGTGTGGTTCAAAAACAAAGGAAGGGAAAGACTCTGTTGAAGGGGCCCTGTGGTAAAGCTGGATATGATGTCATGCACATGTGGACCTGCGGACAAGATGATCAACATGATTGGGTTCATGGTCTGATGTGTCTGTATGAGAACCAGATTAGTGTTCATCTGCCTGAACCAGGGTCACAGTCTACTTATAATGTAGGATCTCTTTAATCAAGAGTTTGACATTAGATGTGGTTAGTTCCCTTTCCGTCTCACATATTATAAAAGTACAAAACACATAGCTTTCTTTATTAGTTTAAGAAACCATATTTTTTCCACCTTTTTTCCAGAAGGTATCCAGGTCACACAGGCGCAGACTTTAAGTGAAACATCCTTTTAAGATGTAAATGACAATTTTTACAGTTCAAAATAAAGGCCTTGTTGAAGGAAGACGACTTCCCCCAAATTAAAAATGACTTTAAAATATTTTGACAAGAAGCCTCCACCCACCCAAAGTGATACGAACCAGTAGAGGTGTGAAATTTGATTAAAGTGGGAAAGGATTAACATATAGTCGGGATTAAACTGGCAGGTTTGGACTCTGTTTCACATGAAGGAATCAGTATTCCAATACATCTCATTGTACTGTACTCTACTTAGTGTGTGGTGACCTCTGGAGTCCCCCTGTTAGTCTAATTATCTGCCCTGGGTTCAACACTAAGGGGTGGGGGTGTGGGGGTGTGAGGACACCATGTGTACTTTCACTGCTGTAAATGACATTGGGTACAAGATGGACTCAGGCGTCTAACAGTTTCTTAACTACTGATACACCTTCTCTTCACAGGGATTACAGGTCAAATACACCAAAACACAATGGAGTATATTGACTATTTCAGACCTACAATTGTGGATTATGACTATATCAGTTCTTCAATGGTGGATTATGGCCATTATAGACAACAATTTCCCTCTCATAAACCACAATATATGCTTCACTGATGGTTTCTGTACCTTCTACCTGGTGGTCAACATCGTCACCTTCCTGGTTGGGGTTCTTGGGAACGGCCTGGTCATCTAGATTACTGGTTTCAAGATGAAGAAAACGGTCAACACCACCTGATACCTCAGCCTGGCTGTGTCCGACTTCATATTCTGTGTCGCCTATTCACCAGTTTATATCGTCCTCTTTTTTAATGAGGTGTACTTTACCTTTGCTCTGATATTCATCACCTTGTTCAGCAGCGTCTTCCTTCTGGTCATCATCAGTGTTGATTGCTGTGTGTCGGTGGGGTTTCCAGTCTGGTCTCAGACCAACCGTACCGTCGACAAGGCCTCTATTGCGGTGGTCCTGACCTGGGTTTCATCTGCTGCCCTCAGCACACGCTTTATGTTTACGGGTGAAACAGACCTGCCCAAGATAGTTTGGAGTCACTTATTTGGTGGCTTTATAATGCCATTCCTCTTCATTTTCTTCTGTTACTCTGTAACTCTTCCGAGACTGATAACCAGACAAATGATGAGTGTGTCCTCCAAGTCCCTCAGAGTAATGGCTGCCCTGATAGCCATGTACTTCATCTGCTGGCTACCCATCTACGCCACCGTGCTGTTAGAAGGCATTGGTTTCATAGTTGGTAACTTGATACCTGGACTTGTGGTGGGAATAACTTTGGCCACAGTCCATAGTCGGGTCTGTATAATTTAATTAGGCAAGAAGTTTTCCATCTACCAGAGCATAAATTTTGGTTACAAAGAAGTTAGAAGGTGTGGTGAGACTCAAGATCATCCTATCAGTTAACAAGATGGTTGGTGAGGTCTGGTGGTTTGTTTATATCGTTTTTTTAACCTGCCATATTTTTGGGTGTGTTTTAGGATTGCAATTTTTGGTGTGTCCCAGGCCTTGGTGTGTTCCATATGGTCATGCCTTCGATCTGGACTAGGTTTAAATAGACTCTGGGCTTAGCCCAAATGCATCAAACTATTACAGGAGTTTTTCCTAGCCACTGAAGTTCATCACTACTGTTGTTTGCTCCCTGGGGTTTAAGGCTGGGTGTTTTGTGAAAGCACTTTGGAACACCTGCTGATGTAAAAAGGGCTTTATAAAATACATTTGATTGATTGATTGCTCATGCTATTTTGATACTTACTCAACCAGGAAGTTGGCCAGAACCAATGATCTCAGATCATTAATAATCACCATCAGATAAATGTCCAGGTGAAGTCTTTCTGACACACACAGGAAGACCAGTGATGGTGGCGACCTTTGATTTCCTGTATTTTTTAAACAAAACACAATCACGTACAACAATTTAACATCCAAACTCAGATAGAGATAGCAGTATTATAGAAATATTTGCTAATATTGTTGGGATGTACTTATACAGATGTTACAATAGACAGGAACATTCTAGAATATGACCAAGAACTTGAAGTTGGTTCAAACAAGAGTGTGGGTTCAGAGTGTTAAATATCAGTGAAAGTCAATGTTTCTGGGAAACAAATAGCCTGAGTTCCAGATACAATACATTCTGGACAACTCTCCTTTAATTGTTTTGGGTTACAAAAAGATTGGTGCCGGGGGCAGAGAAATTAACAAGACACCACAAACAGATTTGGCACTCGGGCTATGAAGTAGCTTAACAGCAGCTAGAGTTCACCAGTAAAGTGACCCAGACGTCTAAAGCCGTCCAAATTCACCAAATGAGGTTATTCTTTAATGAAATAATTACATGGATGATAACAATGTTCTGTTTCTATACAGTTCCATTACAATCAATATATAAATGAAATGTGTTCTTAAGAAAACAGCTGTCGCTCAACCTGACAAACTGTGACCATGACCAGTGTTTTCTTTGCATTACAGTGAAATTGTGGACTGCTATTTCTGTATGAGAACAAGGTTTGTGGTCTTCCTGATGAGGGACATCTCACACCTTTGAGGGGGTTTAACACTGGTTAGCAGGATGTCATTCATTTGGGTGCAAACAGAGTCAGTGGTTGTCTACTTGTGAAGTCTAATCTCTGTCATTTCTGATACTGTGAATTCCATTATAAAATTGTTATAATCTCATAAAAATTTGGCCAACTCCACTTGTAATAACTCAGAGAACCTGACTGTTGCTTTAACACAAACATGAAATGGAATATCTCTATCTAAAAGTTTTTAACAGACAATGAATATTATAGATATATGACACATCCGTCGGGTCCTTTATGTGCTGCAGTTTGCAACAGAATCCCACTAATGATTGTCTCTAACTCCCTCAATCTTAAGAGTGGTTTCAGAGAAGAAAGTATCTGTTTGTAGGACAAAGCAAGTGCTCCTTATCATCGGTATGTTTCCACATTTACCAAATGGGTATAAATATTATAATAGATATTCTCTTCTATTCCAACTAAGCCTTTCTATTTTACTCTACTAAGGATACTTGAGGTGTGTGTGAGAACAAAAGATAAAAGAAAGGTGTTAAACCAACACAACAACAATGCACCAAAATAAATTCAGTAAATGCAATTCCAGTGTATCCTCTTCATAATTTCTGTCCTTCGTATTAAAACCTTGATGATCACAACATTTTACATACTTAAAATCAAGGTTGTAATTATTATGCTGATTAGAAATTAATTAACTATTAACCTAAGGTGTGTTTGGTGCGGTTGTCATGAAGAGAAAAAACAACCTAGAAACTATATACTGTATTCCAGCTTATTTTTACATCCATCAGCTGATCAGGGCTGTTTGCAAACATTGTACATTTTTCAATGTCCAACAAAGGCTCAGGTTAATCAATGAAAAATATGTTTTGAACACTTCCATGAAATAGGCACACAGTGCTTTGTTAAACATGCAGTACTGTACATACATTGATGATTCAAATATAAGATTACAAACACTGCATTCGACACAGACCTGTTTATAGGACCTGGTAGGCCTGAGTCCCATATTTGTCTCTGCTAGCCCGTCAGATGTGTCTCTGCTGGCCCGTCAGATGTGTCTCTGCTGGCCCGTCAGATGTGTCTCTGCTGGCCCGTCAGATGTGTCTCTGCTGGCCCGTCAGATGTGTCTTTGCTGGCCCGTCAGATGTGTCTTTGCTGGCCCGTCAGATGTGTCTTTCCTGGCCCGTCAGATGTGTCTCTGCTGGCCCGTCAGATGTGTCTCTGCTGCCCGTCAGAAGTGTCTC
>JACXGJ010003809.1:0-22746 GCA_016801105.1 Esox niger | reverse complement strand
GTCTCTGCTGGCCCGTCACATGTGTCCCTGCTGGCCCGTCACATGTGTCCCTGCTGGCCCGTCACATGTGTCCCTGCTGGCCCGTCAGATGTGCCTCTGCTGGCCCGTCAGATGTGTCTCTGCTGGCCCGTCAGATGTGTCTCTGCTGGCCCGTCAGATGTGTCTCTGCTGGCCCGTCAGATGTTTCCCTGCTGGCCCGTCAGATGTCCCTGCTGGCCCGTCAGATGTGTCTCTGCTGGCCCGTCAGATGTGTCTCTGCTAGCCCGTCAGAGGCTCTCCACATTATTATTTGTCATCAAAACAGCATAGACGACTGCAAGACACAAATGGATCTGGGATTCAGGCTAGGAAGGATAAATTCCACAGTGATTTTGTGAGGTACAGATTGAATTAAACCCTTGAACACTTACCAAATGAGATACATTTGATGAAATGTTTTAAACAATTCTTACTTTGCATTGTTTTCTGTTCTGTTGCAAATACATTGCTTAGTTCTTGATTCACCTCTCTTCAAAATAGCTGGAACTCATCTGGTGACATCATTACCAGTGACATCATTACCGGTGCTATCATTACCTGTGACATCATTACCACACAGGCGAGGGGCAGAGACAGGGGAGGAGGGCTAACCCTTTAAAGGCAGCATCTCTACTAGTTCAAAAGTGCCCTGGGGTGAACCTATTAATGTTTTCAGATTCTGCTTGTGAAGAACGATCTCTGAACAGTAATACATCTGCAGAATTTATCTTTACAAGCCATCTAAAAATCTCAAGAAAGTTTTTTAAATGTTGGTATTATTATAGAGATAATTAATTACTGTTTTCTTTTTCATGCTGCAGGTGTTGAATAGGTCACGGGCAGAGAAACCGTTTCTGTAGTGAATCTGCACCTTAAAAGGCAAAAGACATCATGGCAAAAGACAAGAGTCTAACCTTTGAGGTTTCAAAATACAAAAGTGACGAAGAAAGAAGACATACAATACCTTCGGCGTGACATTGTGTACACACTTACATGAAATGCACGTTCAAAGAATTCCAACGGGACTAAAGTAAAATGAGCAATACTGCTTTACTGCATTTAGTGAAATATGACTCCTTTAGTCATTGCATTTTGCAATTTTTGCAATTTGAAAATATTTGTATGTAATATTACTCGATAGGTTACCAGTGAATTGGCATTTGTTGCAATGTGCATTGAACCTTTCATTGAAAGAAACAAAGAAAAAAAAATTATATTTAATCTCAAGTTCTGCCTATTTAAAACCTGTAAGATTCTGTTGTAAACATGTGTAGTGAATTTGATCTCCCAGAAAATGTAGTCTTTTCCATGTAATAATTAGTGCTGTCAAACGATTAAAAAATCTATGTTTATTAAACCTCTGTAGTTGTGACTGGTTCCGCCATCTCCTGCATTCTCCGGTTCACCAACAGCCATGAACTCATCCCGGTCCCATTCATTTGTCTTGTCTTGTCTTGTCATTCATTGTTCACACCAGGTCCCAATCATTCCATTAGTATGTGTTTAAATGTTCCTCCTCTGCTCCCCTCAGTTGTGAGTCATTGTTTCATGTCATCCGCTGTGTGTGGTAAGTGTTTCCGTGTATTAAGTTTCATTATCAGTTTCTCTCGGTACTCTGTTTTCTGTTCTGTTGTTTTGCGTTTTGTCTCTCTACATTAAAAGGGTATACCGAACTGCAAACCTATGCCTACGCCTGGTCCGTCCTCAACTACTACAAGGAGTTTGTGACAGTAGTTAATCACAATTCATCAAATGTGTGGTTTAGAATGTGTTCAGATTTTCAGACCGGTGAACGAAGTGGAAATATGATAAAGTCAAGTACTGACCGAGAAGGGTTCTGAGAATCAAAAAATATAAATACTTTATTCCAAACTACCCAAAAGAACCCAGAAGTACCCAAATAACACAACATACATAAAAGGACACTTAAAGTATTCAAAAGAACAAAAACCTGCCCCAAATGAACACAAACAACTCAGAAAATACCCATAGAATACAGAATAACATAGTAATACCCAGAGGATCCCCCAAATTCCCAAAGGAACTTAAAAATACCTACATGAACGCAATACTTTCCAAAAGAACCCAAAAGAACCCAAAATAAAACAAACAAAACACAACAATACCCAAATGAACACAATACTGCACAAATGTTAAACAATTTAATAATTAGTTTAATGCAGACAAGTACTGTGGGTGAGATATTTTTGCTAAATCTTCAGAAAATCAACATTCATGCAAATAAGGAAACAGAAATACCGTGGCCACAGTGAAACTGAGAAATATCACATTGTTTTTAAATGAACTTGAAGATGAAGTATAATCGTAGTGTGAAGAGAACAGGAAACCTTGCGATTGTGAGAATTAGCTGGTAGCGAAGGAGAGGAAGAGGAGTATCACGGTTACTGAAGTGCTGCTTCTGTGAGAACCAGAACTCTGCAATGGTAATGACATCATTACCAGTGACTGAACCTGAGAAGTGACCACACAGGCGAGGGGTGAGACGGGGAGGAGGGTTAACCCTTTAAAGGCAGCATCCCTACTAGTTCAAAAGTGCCCTGGGGTGAACCTATTAATGTTTTCAGATTCTGCTGGTGAAGAACGATCTCTGAACAGTAATAAATCAGCTGAATTTATCTTAACAACAGTTTGCAAAACTCGTCATCGACAGTGTTAGGAGCCATGTCTCGGGGTACAGTGTTGTACTGGGGATGATTGCTTACGGCTGTGCTGTTGTTGATGAGACCACGCAGAGGGAGATGAATCTTCAGTGAACGGAAATCAGAAAAACAGAGAAAGGCCTTAAAGTAGTTGTTTTTTCTATGCTAACAAACAAACAGAGTCTTATGTTTAAAGTAGTGTTGGATGTTACCGTTTTAGAATTCACACTGAATGTCCAAACGTGAATGAAACACAGCACAGCAAAGGTTAGAGTCTTGTCTTTTGCCATGATGTCTTTTGCCTTTTAAGGTGCAGATTCAGTATTGAAGTGTTCAACGTTCAGGGGCGTCTTGTTATACTAGTGGCTTTGAGGTCATTTTCACAGCCCCTCCTCTCTTGCTGAGAACGAGATCTATATACATAGACAACGACCACCTGAAACACAGCAGATTAAACAACACATAAACACACACAAACACAAGGGCAGAAAACCCAACATGGTTTCTGATATTTGTTTATTTTAACTAATCTTATGCTGATATACTGTATGTGTGTAGAAGACAACAAGTCCAAACTACCCAAAATAACTTGTGTAATTTAGCTTAATGGCACAGATTGAGAAACATTTTACCGTCTTTGAGTCCACACCCAAAGGCCAAGGATGGAAAACATACAGCACAGCAACGGTTTGGATGGTGTCACTCCACATGACTTCTACACCACCTGTGGTGTTTATTGGTATACACCAGTATATAGTAATATAATGACATTTCTTACAACTTTAGGTTGAGGATATTTTCAATTACCTGAAAACATGCTATAACTGTTACTAGCATTAATGCAGTCTCATTGAAAGGTTATAATGGTTTTGGAGTGACATTTACTAGACTAGATCACAATATAGATTGCCTTATATCTCTCCTCTAGGAACACTGTTTTGCAAACTGTCTGCAAAGATCCTTCTATACCTGACCAGTGGTTCAAGATTACAAGAAGACATAAGCCCACAACCAAAGCATGAGAAACCCCCTAAGGTGACGGGCCTTATGAAAGGTGAGAAAACAGCATCGTCTTGGTGAGTCAAAGCAAAAGGCTTCGTAATTCAAAATATCATCTTAGCCTGAGTCCCAGATCCACTTGTGTTGTCTTGCAGTTTTAAATGCTGTTTTTAGGACAAACAATGACATGGAGTGTTAATAGGTGAGCACAGACCTATCTGTGACTCAGGCTTGCCGTGTCTCTGACCTTTGACCACCTTAGAACCCAAACTTAAGTTTGACATCACTAGCAGCTGTGACCTGTTCAGCATGCAGAGGAATGAGAGGTGTTCAACATATTGACTACCACAGGAAACTGTTAACCTACAACCATACCTCCCACACTTTCCTTTTAGTCCAACACTTGTTCCTATTGGTTTTTTACCGGTAGTAGACAAATATGAAATTATAATAATTATTCTAAACGAATATACTATACGTATTTGTATTAGTTAGTTAAAAAAATCTAGCCTAATGCACTTTGTGTAATCTTTTTTGTAATCATCAAGGTATGTACAGTATGTCTAGTTAAAGCACTGTTTAATTTTGTTAATAGTTTTATTTTGTGGCAGAGTCATGTATCTTTATTTAAATAGACTAAAATTGAAAGGCTTGGTTGAAATATAAGAGAATATGTAATATAATATTTATTCTTATTTGGTTTAAGGAATCTTATACCTCAAAGGTGTACAATACAGTTGCATAAAAAAATACTCAGATAAAAAGATCAAAACAACATCATAACAATAAAACATAGAATATGAAAATAGAAGTAGAATAATAACTAGATAAAAACATAGGAAACTATAAAAGCTGTATGTCTAAACAGTGTGGTTAAGTTTAAGTGCTCAGTCATAGGCACATGAAGAGAAGTGTTTTTAACTTGGATTCAAAAATGGATATGTTTGGGGCACGTCTAAGATCTTCTGGTAGTTTATTCAAGTTTTGTTCAGCATAACTTTATAACTGCAAAACTTCACCATGTTTAGTTTGGACTCTGGGCTCTTCTAGCTAACATGTGTACTCTTCAAACATATCAGAAATGTATTCAGGCCCCAAACTAATCTGTGATTTATAAACTAAAAGCACCACTTCAAAATCAATTCTGAAACTGACTGGAAGCCAATTGTGCTCTGTTCTCTTGGTCCTGTTTAACATTCTTGCAGCAGACTTTTTGGGGTGTTCAGTTAAGAGGCCATTACAGTAGTCGACCCTACTAGAGGTAAAAGCATGGATGAACTTCTCTTGGTCTTTTTGGGATACCAAGCCATTGATTCTGGCTATGTTTTTAAGATGATATAATGCTGTTTTGGTGAACACCCGAATGACACACAATCCAGCACTTTACAAACACTAGTTCATGCATTTTTGTTGACAAAAACAATTATCTCTGTTTTATCTTGGTTTAACTAAATTTTGGTTCATCCAGGTATGTGTGTGCTCTAAACCGTAAAACAGCAAGCCTATTGAGCTCTTGTCATACAGTTTAAGAGCCATATATCTTTGAGTATAATCGGCATAGCTTTGGAAGTTAATGTTGTTGTCCTGCAGAATTTTGTCCAGAGATAGCATATAGCCTCTTCACTATCCTTATAAGTGAGGAAGCCGTATCTTTTTGCAACCTTTTCTACCAATAAATCAAGATGGTGTTATGGTCAGGGAGGCAGGACAAAGGCGCAGGCAGACTTAAAGTGAATCATACTTTTATACAAACTGAACCAAAAGTTATTTGTATATAATATGTATATTATTCGTACATGATTTACAATATGTATATAAGATGTCGGCTTACTGCTCTGACCAACAAATTTCAAAAGAATAAGATGAAAAAGGTCAATTTCAGAATACGTCCATTTAAGAATATTTCACTGTTCATTCCTGCTGCCTCAGATTTTGTGCACTCTGCAAATGAGGAAGGGCAGGGTCTGTCTGTTGATTTGCTAATTTTACCATCTGGATCTTTTTTTGTTTATGGAATTTCTAATTAGACTAAACATAATCTTGATTGCAGACAAATTATGAAATGTAACCTTTCTTGTTAAAATCCTTGACATTACCTCTTCTATGTTTCTGCACAAATTCACTGAAAGAGATTAGAACACAAGCCTGTAATCTGTCTGACAAAATGTCTCTAATCTGTTTTAGTGAAAGGCTGCCCTCTTAAGGCTGCTGGCAGAATGCACTGTATCCAGGCGGTAAAGTCCTCTGGGTGGATGGTTGGCATTTAACAGTCACTCATGACAGTGTTCTGGGTATGCTTTAAGTAGAATTTCAATATTCTTTCAAAGAATTGCGTCAAAATATTTTTTTGCATTTACTGATTTTATTATTTAAAGTTGTGAGACGCTCAAAATTGCGGGATACGTCCATGTTCCTCAACATTGAACGCCAGACAATTCATTCAGACAAGGAACAACAATCAATAGATGAGTCTGTGCCACATCTCAAATCAGATTCAGCAGTCTACGGTGCACAATAAGATTAGGTTATAGAGGTTAATGTAAAGGATTTATAATCTAATCTCCCATAGTCAGACAGATGGCAGTTCTACCAACTGTTTTTCAGAACCTCCTGTAAAAAGAAAGGAAGTGACAGTTCTATATGTCCAGTTCTGCCCCCAAACATCTTAACGCTCATTCAGCGAGCAGCTGCCCAAGAGTCAAACTCCCACCTGACTGGACAATTTACTGGTAATATTAAATGAGAACCACTAGATGGCAGCCTAAAAGGCCTAATTTTCCTTCTATAACTATAACTGTTTTGGGTGGATGTATAAAGATTTATATAAAGACGGGAAGAAAACCCCTGAGCATCTGGACTCAAACAAAATGCAATTAAAACATGTGTAATTGACAAGGTAAACAAAATAAATGACAAAGAAATGGATCATGTTGTCTGATACTTGAAGATGGTCTTTATCTGCTCTGAAGCCCACATTTGTATCAACATTAGTGAAGTGCTTTAAAAGTGTGTGTGCTTGCTATTAGACAAGATGCCTCAAACCCTATTTTTGGTCAGATGGTATTTTGGCCCTCTTACAGGTAAACAACCTGCTTTGTATTTGGCAGGTCGACCTGTAGTCAAGCATGTTGTCTCATGCATTTGTATAAAAAATATATTGTGATTTCAGTGCGGTATCTTGAATCTCTGCCTTCTTGTTTTTCAATGGTGGTGGAAGTGTTTAATTCAGATCTACTACTAACTCAATCTGAAGTTAGACTGAGAAACTTTGACTTCTCTGTTTTAGTGAAAGTCTGCCCTCTTGAGGCAGGTGGGCAGAATGCACCATGTCACTGTGCTAGAGATCTGTTTTATACATATAGAAAACCAAAGGTCACCACCATCGCTGATTTGTTTTATACATATAGTAAACCAAAGGTCACCACCATTGTGGTCTGTTTTATACATACAGTAAACCAAAGTTCACCACAATCGCTGGTCTGTTCTATACATACAGTAAACCAAAGGTCACCACCATCGCTGGTCTTCCTGTGTGTCAGATAGACCACACCTGGAAATGTATCTGATGGTGAATGGTGATTATTATTATATTTCATTAATAAATATGGCCCCCTTATGTCATTGGATATCTTTATGTGTTGTACATACGGGTTCAATGTGTACATGAAGCCTTCTGACCTGAACAGGAAGGGTGATGGAAATAATTTAAGTAACTACTCTATAGGACATGATTGAATGTGGTTGAAAGCGATGAAAATACAGAAATGACTTTCACTTGAGGAACAGAGTTGGTGATCAGTCAGGTGGAGAAGACTCCCTACCTTAACAGGAACGCTGATGGAAAGAATTGGAGTTATTATTCTATAGTACATCTAAGCATAGGTTGATTTAATATAAGTGAAATAGGAGCAAATACAGAAATAACTTTCACTTGAGGATCAGGGTGGATCATTATTCACGTGTGGAGATTGAGGGGCCTGAAAGCAGTCTGTTCATTTGTAAAATAACGCCACCTTCTGGTGATTGTGGAGAATATCGGTCCAATAACCGTGTTCAGTGAAGCTTTATTCATGCTACAATGAAAATGCTTTACAGCCCCCTGCTGGTGGTTGTAGAGAATACAATGTAATCACTTGTCATTGGTGGTCATTGAAACTGCCTTAACTGTGTTATGTGAAGATTTATTCATGCTACAGTCTAACTCCTAAAAAGATATGTAAAAATGTATTTACTGTAAATTACACCACTGACAGAATAACAGGAATTTTTACTTGCCTTTCTTTTGTCAGAAGGTGAAGAGCATTGGTCAAGGAAAAATACAAAGAGTGAAAGATTAAGGACTAATAACATTTACTTTGTTGTGGAGTCCCCTGGTTAGTTTGGAACTACTGTACTGTATATTCAATACTGTGTATTTTTTTACCTAGTATCATACAGCTTTAACCAATGATAACGACAGTCCTCTGGATCGGATTATCTACTTAATGTCTTCCACAAAACTGATAGGCATTTAATAGCAGCAACCAGAATCCCATGAAAACATCTTTGATGATTATCTTGATGTGCAACCTCATCATCTCACCACACTGTCAGTACACCAAGACAAAAATAATCAGTTTGACGGCGTTGATGAGAACTGTGTGTCCTGTATGTGAAACTACACAAACCACCAGACCTCACCAACCATTTTACACAAAAAGACAGCATTAAAAAGGAAAAAGGAAGGACTGATAATAGTTGCTTCAAAATGACATTGATGCACAGCAACCGCAGTGATGAGAGAAGAAGAACATGGTCTTTGTGATTGTAACAGTTTTCAGTGGTGTTAACATAGTTGCAAAAGGGTTTTCTAAAAACAAAGTTGCCTTTCAAAATGGTAAACTTTGATTAGCAAACACAATGTGCCACTGGAACACAGGAGTGATCCTTGCTGATAATAGGTTTCTGTATGTAGATATTCCTTTACAAATCTGCTGTTTCCAGCTACAATAGTCAGTCACATCATTTACAATGTCCACACTGTGTTTTTGATCAATCTGATGTTATTATAATGGACAAAAACATACCTATTCTTTTGAAAACCAAGAAATATCTAGCTCATTTGTGCATAAAACATACACACCCATATATAGATTTGCAGACCTACACACACACACAGAAAACCTCGCCTACAGCTGCTCAGTCTCTTCTTCAAACCAACCCAGCCCCATACAATACTAACTAGATATTTGCAGACAGTTTTAAAACAGAAGTCCTGGAGGAGAACAAAGAACGATCTTCTTAGAGTCTGGTAAGTTCAACTGTACAACCATCATTGTCTGATGATAACTACTCAATTGTGGTAGAAGATGTAGTATTGTTAGAGATCATTGAACATACCATAATACCATATTTGTAGGAAATATTTTACTGTGGAATTCTTACCAGTAGCAAGTTATTCTGTAGTTAATTTGAAAAGGGAGCCAAACCAATTACTAATTAAGATGTAATTGACAATATTTGCAGTTCACAATAAAGGCCTTGTTGAAGGAAGACAACTTCCCCCAAATTAAAAATGACTTTAAAATATTTTGACAAGAAGCCTCCACCCACCCAAAGTCATACAAACCAGTAGAGGTGTGAAGTTTGATTAAAGTGGGAAGGGAATCACATATAGTCGGGATTAAACTGGCAGGTTTGGACTCTGTTTCACATGAAGGAATCAGTATTCCAATACATCTCATTGTACTGTACTCTACTTAGTGTGTGGTGACCTCTGGAGTCCCCCTTTTAGTCTAATTATCTGTTTTCTTTCTTTATTAAAACCATGAATACCACAGACCGTTTTGCCTCTGCCCTTCTGTCCATACAGCAGAACTGTGACATCGTTCTTTGTTGTACTCCAGGGCTTCTGTTTTAAAACTTTCTACAAATATCTACTTAACATCGTATGGGGCTGGTTTGGGTTTGGCCAAGAAGCTGATCAGTAATAGCAAGGTGTTTTCTTGTGTGTGTTTGTGATGTAGTTATGCAAATCTGGATAAGTGCATCAAATGGGTGTTTATGCATAAATAAGCTTAGGTACGTGTGTGTAAACTGTTCTCTCTTCTTTGTGGTCGAAGAACTGACCAGTGGCCTACAATCCACTTCTGTTGTCTTACTTGGGCTCCATGTCACATGAGAAAATGGCAAATGACTGATTGCAAGGTGCAATGGTTGAATAGGGGTTGAGGTGTGGTTCAAAAACACAGGAAGGGAAAGACTCTGTTGAAGGGGCCCTGTGGTAAAGCTGGATATGATGTCATGCACATGTGGACCTGCGGACAAGATGATCAACATGATTGTGTTCATGGTCTGAGGTGTCTGTATGAGAACCAGGTTGGCGTTCATCTGCCTGAACCAGGGTCACAGTCTACTTATAATGTCGGACCTCTTTAATCAAGAGTTTGAAATTAGATGTGGTTAGTTCCCTTTCCGTCTCACATATTATAAAAGTATGAAACACACGGCTTCTTTAATAGTTCAAGAAACCATATATTTTTTCCACCTTTTTTCCAGAAGGTATCCTGGTCATAGAGGCATGACACAGGCGCATATTTTAAGTGAAACATCCTTTTAAGATGTAATTGACAATTTTTACAGTTCAAAATAAAGGCCTTGTTGAAGGAAGACGACTTCCCCCAAATTAAAAATGACTTTAAAATATTTTGACAAGAAGCCTCCACCCACCCAAAGTGATACGAAACAGTAGAGGTGTGACGTTTGATTAAAGTGGAAATGGAATAACATATAGTCGGGATTAATCTGGCAGGTTTGGACTCTGTTTCACATGAAGGAATCAGTATTCCAATACATCTCATTGTACTGTACTCTACTTAATGTGTGGTGACCTCTGGAGTCCCCCTGTTAGTCTAATTATCTGCCCTGGGTTCAACACTAAGGGGTGGGGGTGTGGGGGTGTGGGGACACCATGTGTACTTTCACTGCTGTAAATGACATTGGGTACAAGATGGACTCAGCCATCTAACAGTCTCCTAACTACTGATACACCTTCTCTTCACAGGGATTACAGGTCACATACACCAAACCACAATGGAGGATTATGTGAAGTGCACATACAACAATGTGAACACTACTGACATTGATGCAGCTTCCATAACCCACAATACCTGGTGGTCAACATCGTCACCTTCCTGGTTGGGGTTCTTGGGAACGGCCTGGTCATCTGGATCACTGGTTTCAAGATGATGAAGACGGTCAACACCACCTGGTACCTCAGCCTGGCTGTGTCCGACTTCATATTCTGTGCTACCCTTCTATCCTTTAACATTGTCCTCAGTGTTACAAACAAGTGCATCTTTGGGCCTTTCATTTGTCACTTCACCATTGCTTTGATATTCATCACCTTGTTCAGCAGCGTCTTCCTTCTGGTCATCATCAGTGTTGATTGCTGTGTGTCGGTGGGGTTTCCAGTCTGGTCTCAGACCAACCGTACCGTCGACAAGGCCTCTATTGTGATGGTCTTGGCCTGGGTTTCATCTGCTGCCTTCAGCACACGCTTTATGTTTATGGGTGAAATAGACGACTCCAAGATAGTTTGGAGTCACTTATTTGGTGGCTTTATAATGCCATTCCTCTTCATTTTCTTCTGTTACTCTGTACCTTTCCCGAGACTGAGTGCCAGACAAACGATGAGTGTGTCCCCTCACAGAAAAGGAAAAGGAAAATGTATTTTTCCTTTTCAGTTGCAGATTCAGCATTGAAGATTCAGGGGCGTCTTGTTAAACTAGTGGCTTTCAGGTCATTTTCACAGTCCCTTCTCTCTTGCTGAGATGACACCCAATATACATAGTGTATATTATGAACGTTTGATTGCTTTATCCCAATATACGCACAATCTCCAGTGCAAGTTGAAATTCTCATTGGACCAATACATTTTGACATCATGGTGAAAGACAAGATTCCAACCAATCCTTAATATACACATTTTGGTTTAGGCTTGAACATTGTAAGACAACACCATTCTGACAAAGTTTTACATGTAAAAGACCAAGTCCATCATGTTTAAATAGGTGTTAAAAGACTGTACCTACATCTACAGTTATGGAATTATATCGATTCAGCATGGGATTTCTTAACCAGCAGCACATTGACTGTATAAGAACATATAAGCTTTTCGGCTGCCTCTCATCAAGCATTTCTGCATTGTCTCATTTCACACCTTCTGTTTTTCTGACATCCATTCATTAAAGGTTTGTCTCCTTCAGTACTGTCCCAATCGCAACAAGTAAACAACATAATCTTGGCAATGGCCCCTGACTGTTGATGATTCCTACACGGGCTGTGAAAAGGAGATGTTCAAGATTGAGGCAGATGGGTTACTGAACAAACAGAGAGACAAAAATTATTCAACAAGACATGGACCCAAACTGATTTAAGATTATGAAATAAAGGCAGTAAAAGATAATATCTATGCCCTGGCAATTCATTCATATACCTGCCATTAAACAGTGCCACTCGATCCCAAAAGACAAGCTACCATCCAAATTTAAATATCACTCCTTGGGCTTCCTTCTGACCAATGTCTTAAGAATCCTAAAAATAAGTGTATTTCAGACCCATAATCAAAGCATATTGACAAACGATAGGTAAAACAATGTGACAGGTTTTGGAAATAAATCTTGTTTAGAGATCACCACCTATATTGGGGCTATGCTGGGGAATTACCCAACTGTCACATGAGGTTTCAAAATACAAAAGTGACGAAGAAAGAAGACATACAAGACCTTCGGCGTGACATTGTGTACACACTAGAGAGTATTTAGTAATGTGAAATGCACGTTCAAAGAATTCCAACGGGACTAGAGTAAAATGAGCAATACGGCTTTACTGCATTTAGTGAAATAAGAAAATATTTGTATGTAATATTACTCGATAGTTTACCAGTGAATTGGCATTTGTTACAATGTGCATTGAACCTTTCATTGAAAGAAACAATGAAAAAAACGTAAAGTAATTATAATCTCAAGTTCTGCCTATATAAAACCTGTACGTTTCCGTTATAAACATGTGTAGTGAATTTGATCTCCCAGAAAATGTAGTCTTTTCCATGTAATAATTAGTGCGGTCAAACGATTAAAAAAAATCTATGCTTATTAAACCTCTGTAGTTAATCACAATTCATCAAATGTGTGGTTTAGAATGTGTTCAGATTTTCAGACGGGTGAACAAAGTGGAATTATGATAAATGAAGACATTTTACTAGTGAAGAGCAGGACAGCTCAGTCCCAAGACAAGTATTGACCGAGAAGGGTTCTGAAAATCAAAAAAATATAAAATATTTTAACCCAAACTACCCAAAAGAACCCAGAAGTACGCAAAGAACACAACATACATAAAAGGACACTTAAAGTATTCAAAACACCACAAAAGAACAAAAACCTACCCCAAATGAACACAAATAACTAAAAAAAATACCCATAGAATACAGAATAACATAGTAATACTCTATCACACAGCTGGTGGTAGGACACAGGCACAGAGACGGAGTGGTGGTAATATGCCATAGTTTATTAAATGAAAGTAAACCAAAATGAAAGCAGCTTACCGTGACTAGGTATATAGCTATACAGCAACAACAAACCATAATGATCCATACAGAGTGTGGTCAAATATTCACCTAAATTGGTTCCCCAATTGGAGGCAACGATCTGCACCTGCCTCCAATTGGGGAGACCAAACTTAAATAGAGATGCCTAGAGGCATCTATTTTTGTGCTGTCCTGACTATGGCCCCAGCTCAGTGCAGAGATGGCTAGGGGCATAGCCAGGACGTGACATACCCAGAGGATCCCGCAAATTCCCAAAGGAACATAAAAATACCCACATGAACTCAATACTACCCAAAAGTACCCAAAATAACCCAAAATAAAACAAACAAAACACAATAATACCCAAATGAACACAATACTACACAAATGTTAAACAATTTAATAATTAATTTAATGCAGTCAAGTACTGTGCGTGAGATATTTTTGCTTCAGAAATCAACATTCATGCAAATAAGGTAACAGAAATACTGTGGCCACAGTGTTTCTGAGAAATATCTCATCGTTTTTAAATGAACTTGAAGATGAACTTTAATGGTAGTGTGAAGAGAACAGGAAACCTTGCGACTGTGAGAATTAGCTAGTAGCGAAGGAGAGGAAGAGGAGTATCACGGTTACTGAAGTGCTGCTTCTGTGAGAACCAGAACTCTGCAATTCCTGTAACAACGGTTTAATTATTTCTTTAGTTCTAATTATGGCAGGTTTGGTACTACCGTGCACAACACTGTGTTGCAGTAGTGCTTTTTAACATACAAGACAAAATAGGTACAGTAATAGATACTCAACATGAGGGGTGAACAAATCAACACACATTCAGGGTAATTTATTATTTTCATTATACATTAGTATCTAATAGTGAGTATTACCAACTGATTAAGACGTGGGCCTTTAAGTGAATGGGCTTTTATAGCCAATGGTTACACAATGTTAAAAAAAACCTTAGTCAGGATCGACCATTTTGCAATTCAGGTTGCTTTTGGTATCTATGCTTTCCAGTTTATAGTCAAATTCACTTTTATCCTTACAATTTCTTTTGGTCACCTGGGTAATTTTGAAAACTTCATATGGGGGAATCAACACCTCCTTCTCTATTGGAATTTGAGAAATCTTTTCAATGAGAGCACCATAGCAAGTTTTAATTTGAAAACAAGTGTTTCTGGAAAAACATTTAGCCACTTCCGCTGATGTGGATGATGAAGCAAACTGTCCAAATCGCAATTTGTTACCTTTTTTACCTGTAAAAGTTTGAGTTGTTCCACGGTAGGTTAAGAAACATTTATTCTGATCTTTCTTTAGAATACGAATGGCATCAGACAAAAGGAAATGAAGCGAGTGGTACTTAAATTCTTTTGTGTAAATATTTTTTTGGGTACGAGTGGCTTTATTAAATTCCAGGTAAACTTCGTCTTCAGGAGTTACATACACATGAGTTGCCCTTAAATGCTCTAAAGTCAGACCGTACTTTGGTCCTTCATAAGCATTATCATATTGTTTTACAGCTTTCTCCCAAGCTCTTTTGAAGGTCTGCGCGATTCAGGAACATGTATGAAGCCCTGCAAAGGGCCTTCAGGGCTTGGGAGCACTCCCAGGCACTCCTGGCTGCCCTGGAACCAAAGCCAGCGCCCCGCGCTGCCCAGAAGCCGCAGCCGCCAGCCCCTCACGCTGCCCTGCGGTCGTTGCCGTCAGCCCCTAACGCTGCCCCGCGGTCGTCGCCGCCAGCCCCTCACGCTGCCCCGCGGTCTTCACCGCCAGCCCCTCCTGCCGCCCCGTTTTCGCGGCCGCCAGAATCCGACAAGGACTGGCTTTCGCCCGGGCCCGCCGAGGACTGGCCACCAACGACGCCGCCCGCTGAGGACTGGCCGCCTGCGCAGCCGCCAGCCACGGACGACTGGCCGCCTGCGCGGCCGCCCGCCATGGAGGACTAGCCTCCTCTGCCGCCCGAGCCAGCTACGCCCCCTTCTGTCCCGGCCGCGCCGTCTCCACTGCCCGTCCCGGCCGCGCCACCCCCCCCGGCCTGTCCCGGCTGCTCCAGGTGCTGGGCTTTCCCTTGACGGTTTGCTGCTGGTTCGCTCACCCACCTCCCCCCCCCCCCCTTGGTTGTTCCTGGTCTTGCGTTTGGGAGCCCACGTCTTGGGGGGGGAGTACTGTCACATCCTGGCTATGCCACTAGCCATCTTCGCACTGGCTGGGGCCATAGTCAGGACGTGGCCAGAAGAGATGCCTCTAGGCACCTCTATGTGCTTGGGTCTCCCCAATTGGAGGCAGGTGTTGGTTGTTGCCTCCAAATGGGGAACCTATTTAAGTTTTGACTGTTGGGTCACAGGTGTTTGGTTTATTTTGGTTTGTCAGCCGAAGGCTATGCGACCCAGTCATTAAAGCTGCTTTAAGTTTGTTTGTTTCTTTCTTTCACCGTTAAACATGGAGAACCAAAACCCTTTTGCCTCTGCATTTCTGCCTGGAACCAGCAACGTGACACCATGTTGTACATGTTGTTTCTGCAGCCCTCATAGGAATCATCAACAGAGTCACCTGCCATGTCCAGTTGTATTGGGTCTTGGAGAATGAGTTGATTCAGTCGGGAATAAACCTTCAGGAACATGAAAGATAAAATTGTAACACTTGCAGTGGACTACTTGCAGTCTTCATAGGTAACATTTAACCAGAAAGGAACCAAACAAGCCCGGTTCTGACAGCCCACAATTATAAGGAATGAATGTTGTAGACCCTGGCTGGATTTGATCTGTTTTGTATGTACAGTAGCAGGCTGTCTTTGACCACTACACAATTTAAACAGTGGGTACTGTTGCACATGATACGTGTGTAGAGATGTGGTGTCTGTTTACTTATGTATTGTCAAACCAATTAGTCTAAGCTCCACAGTTGTCAAAAGTATAGTTCCTTACATTAGCTGAAATCCAAACTAACAACATGTATAATAGGGTCGGTACACTAGATTTAACATGCTAAATTACGAATTGATTACTGTAGTTGGCTAGGGTTACCATAATCCTAATAACTATACAGGACCTAAAGTGAAAACAATAATTCCCATCTCTCCAGTCCCCAATCCGCTGGTTTGTTTCTTTAGAAAACAATGACAGTTGAATAGCTACCCACTACACTGTATGAACTACACTATGTGAACTAAGCAATGTGAATTGAAATCATGTGCCATATGTTTGTTGTCGGTGCAATTCGTCCATCGCAATATAACCTTGAACTTTTTTAGTTTAGGCTTACTATAATGTAGCAACTGAAGTTTGTAGCCAGTTTTTGTTAAGCTATACAGTACCTATAATGAAAACAATGACTCCAATCACTCCATGGTTGGTTGGTTTATTTAGAAAATAATGACAGTTGAATAGCTAACAACTAACTACGCTATGTGAACTATGCTATGTAAATTAAAATCAAGAGAAAAATGGTCGTTGTCAGTACAGTACGTACATTTCATTATAACCATGAGAAGTTTTACTTTAGGGTTGCTACAATGTAGCTAGCAAAGTTGTAGTATATCCTGAACTAATCCATATGCCCTTGTTTTGTACGTGGCAAGGCTCAAACCCCGGTCGACTATGTGGGAGATCATGTCTCTAACCACTACACTGTTTAGTCAGTCAGGCTCTTATTCACATTCACTCACTCAGTAAGCGACATTTGTTCTTCTGGGCCGGTTCTGCCTACGCGGTCCGGCAAAAAGCCTTTCTATCCAGATCACTTTGGCGTTCCATAAGCCGGTGTTAGGAATAATACGGGCTGGGACAGTCCGTATTATTCTAGTTTATTGAGCAATGTAGCCCTTCACAATACACTGGATCTTAATGGCCCTCAGCAGCTCTAGTCTAGTTAAAAACACGGCCATTTTGTCTCTGTTTTGTCAGAAACTCTCTCACCTCCTTGAGCATCGTAGGTCTACCACCTTTGAATTTGCATCGACAGTGTTAGGAGCCATGTCTCGGGGTACAGTGTTGTACCGGGGATGATTGCTTACAGCTGTGCTGTTGTTGATGAGAGCAGGTAGAGGGAGATTAATCTTCAGTGAACGGAAGTCAGAAAAACAGAAAAAGGCCTTAAAGTAGTTGTTTGTTCTACGCAACAAACAGAGTCTTACGTGTAAAGTAGTGTTGGATCTTACCGTTTTCGAATCCACAGGCCAGCAAAAGACACATCTGACGGGCCAGCAGAGACACATCTGACGGGCCAGCAAAAGACGCATCTGACGGGCCAGCAGAGACGCATCTGACGGGCCAGCAGAGACGCATCTGACGGGCCAGCAGGGACACATCTGACGGGCCAGCAGAGACAAATATGGGACTCAGGCCTACAAGGTCCTATGAACAGGTCTGTGTCGAATGCAGTTTTTGTAATCTTATATTTGAATCATCAATGTATGTACAGTACTGTATGTTTAACAAAGCACTGTGTGCTTATTTCATGGATATGTTAAACACATATTTTTCATATATTAACCTGAGCCTTCGTTGGACCTTGAAAAATATACAATGTTTGCAAACAGCCCTGATCAGCTGATGGATGTAAAAATAAGCTGGAATACAGTATATAGTTTCTAGGTTGTTGTTTCTCTTCATGACAACCCCACCAGACACATCTCAGGTAATAGTTGAGATATTAATCTCTAATCAGCATAATAATTACAACCTTGATTTTAAGTATGTAAAATGTTTTGATTATTAAGGTTTTAATTCGAAGGACAGAAAATATGAAGAGGATATACTGGAATTGCATTTATTGAATTTATTTTGGTGCATTGTTGTTGTGTTGTTTTAACGCCTTTCTTTTATCTTTTGTTCTCACACACACCTCAACCCTCAAGTATCCTTAGTAGAGTAAATAGAAAGGCTTAGTTGGAATAGAAGAGAATATCTATTATAATATTCATACTCATTTGGTAAATGTGGAAACATACCGATGATAAGGAGCACTTGCGTTGTCCTACAAACAGATCCTTTCTTCTCTGAAATCATTCTTAATATTGAGGGAGTTAGAGACAATCATTGGTGTGATTCTGTTACAAACTGCAGCACATAGAGGACCCGGCAAATGTGTCATACATCTATAATATTCATTGTCTGTTTAATCTTTTAGATAGAGATATTCCATTTCATGTTTGTATTAAAGCAGCAGTCAGGTTTTCTGACTAATTACAAGTGGAGTTGGCAAAATCTTAATGAGATTAAAATAATTTTATAATGGAATTCACAGTAACAGTAATGACAGAGATTAGACCTTACAAGCAGACAACCACTGACTCTGTTTTCACCCAAATGAATAACATCCTGCTAACCAGTGTTAAACCCCCTCAAAGGTGTGAGATGTCCGTCATCAGGAAGACCACAAACCTAGTTCTCATACAGAAATAGAAGTCCACAGTTGCACTGTAATGCAAAGAATGTTGTCATGGTCACAATTCGTCAGGTTGAGCGACAGCTGTTTTCTCAAGAATACATTTCATTGACAGAGTGCCAAATCTGTTTGTGGTGTCTTGTTAATTTCTCTGCCCCCGGCACCAACCTTTTTGTAACCCAAAACAATTAAATGGGAGTTGTCCAGAATGTATTGTATCTGGAACTCAGGCTATTTGTTTCCCAGTAACATTGACTTTCACTGATATTTAACACTCTGAACCCACACTCTTGTTTGAATCCACTTCAAGTTCTTGGTCATAATCTAAAATGTTCCTGTCTACTGTAACGTCTGTATAGGAACATCCCGCCAATATTAGCAAACATTTCTATAATACTGCTATCTCTATCTGAAATTGATATTAAATTGTTGCCCGTGATTACGTGTTGTTTTAAACATACAGGAAACCAAAGGTCACTACCATCGCTGGTCTTCCTGTGTGTGTCAGAAAGACTTCACCTGGGCATTTATCTGATGGTGATTATTAATGATCCGAGATCATTGGTTCTGGCCAGCTTCCTGGTTGAGTAAGCATCAAAATAGGATGAGCAATCAATCAATCAATCAAATGTATTTTTTAAAGACCTTTTTACATCAGCAGATGTTCCAAAGTGCTTTCACAAAACACCCAGCCATAAACCCCAGGGAGCAAACAACAGTAGTGATGAACTTCAGTGGCTATGAAAAACTCCCTAAGAAAGCTGAAGATTTGACAGGTTAAATAAACGGTCACAATACATGGCGGTAGACTAGACTGCAAGAACATGATACCGTAAACATTTCTTTTAATGGTAATTTTACTGTTTGTTTGAGAAATCCAAGGTGGAATGGGAGATTCTGTGATCACGTCTCTGTTATGTATTGTTTTACTGTGACTATTTTACACTTGGAGACCAAGAAGAGACAACTGGCCGCTGTTTTGTGGGGTAATCATGGATAAATGAACAGTATGGTTTTAATATGTAGACAATTTGCTTTATTCATCACAGTAATATTTATCATAAAACCCAGAAGGAGGCCATCAATCTCTTGTCAACCGTCAACCAGAAAAATAGCATGCTTGTTTTAATGCAGTCAAGGGCAAAATTACATGAGGCCATTAAAATAAGATACATTTTTAATAGAAATGTTACTAAAGTAAAGCATTGCTTAACAACACTGTTCCACAGCCCCCAAGGCCTTGTCATCCTCAGAGAGTTTTAGAGATCTGTTGATGTTTCATGGCTGCTGGTGGTGGGGGGTCTTCCTCTCCAAGGACATTCTCAATCCCACCAACTATGGACCAACTATGGAGTGTTGGTGGGACGTTATTCCCCATGCAAACATACAGCATTGGTCTGAGGAAACTATGGACTGTAGCCAATGTTATTCCCACTGTAAGTCCAGTTATTATGACCTCTGGGTTGTAATATATGTGGTTCTGTTCTAACAGAATGAAGACATGGAGCGGCAGCCAGCAGATGAAGTACATGGCTATCAGGACATTCATTACTCTGGAGGACATGGAGGACAAACTCATCATTCGATTGGTTCTCAGACGCAGGATGATGACAGAGTAACAGAGGAAGATGATGAGGAAGGGCATTGCAAAGCCAGCAATGAACAGACTCACCACTTTCATCTTGTACATGTGAGTTTCACCTGTGAATATATAGTGAGTGCTGACAGCAATAGACAAAACCCAGGTCAGGACCACCACAACAGAGGCCTTGTTGACGGTACGGTTGGTCTGAGACCAGACTGGAAACACCACCGACACACAGCAATCAACACTGATGATGACCAGAAGGAAGACGCTGCTGAACAAGGTGATGAATATCAGAGCAAAGGTAAAGTAACAAATGAAAGTCCTAAAAAAGCACATGTTTGTAACAACTCGGACGATGTTAAAGGGTAGAAAGGTGACACAGAATATGAAGTCGGACACGGCCAGGCTGAGGTACCAGGTGGTGTTGACCGTCTTCTTCATCTTGAGACAAGCGATCCAGATGACCAGGCCGTTCCCAAGGACCCCAACCAGGAAGATGACGATGTTGACCACCAAGAAGATACAGAAACCATAGTTGAAGCTTGTATTGTGGGTTATGGAAGCTGCATCCACTTCAGTAGTGTTGACACTGTCGTATGTGTTTTTCACATAATCCTTCATTGTGTTTTGGTGTATTTGACCTGTAATCCCTGTGAAGAGAAGATGTATCAGTAGTTAGGAAACTGTTAGATGCCTGAGTCCATCTTTTACCCAATGTCATTTACAGCAGTGAAAGTACACATGGTGTCCTCACACCCCCACACCCCCACCCCTTAGTGTTGAACCCAGGGCAGATAATTAGACTAACAGGGGGACTCCAGAGGTCACCACGCACTAAGATGAGGCAAAAGGGGATACAGCATCTTGTTGCGGACTGTGAACTCCCACATCCTTGTGTGGTCCCTGACAGACTACCTGTCATGAACGGGCTTTTCCCTGCAATTTGCACATTGAGCAATTCCAAGTTACATTGGTATGATAAAAGAGGAATGTGGGCTTGAAGTTCAAATTGAAATACAACACTGATGTGTTTTTGTGTTTGAGGTTGTGAAACATTCCATCATTCTTGAGAAAATAGTGCAGAGCGATAAAAAACCTGTAAGACAATAATCCAATTAACACCATGTGGATCACTGCCCAAGCAGGCAATTTATTGGTTTGATGTGTTAAAATGAGTCATTGACTCACACTGCCATTCCAGTCTTTTAAATACTTTTAAATACTTTTTAATTTAGTACTTTTACTTTATAATAGTACCTATACTTTTAACCAGGCACCAGCTTAAGTGTCTGTTATTCATGAAATACAGACTCCGTTAATCATAGATCTCAATATCTTGATCCAAATCAGTTCTGTTATGTCCAGTCTGGTCAAATTTACATTGATGTGTGCTAGTTCATAGATAATAGACACACTAAATAATTATCCATGGATATATAATATTCCTCCCCAAACCACATCTGGGTGTGATCACTATGAATAATCTACATCACTCAACCAAACAATGATAACTAAAACCAGGAGAACACACACATATATTCCTGTATTAACACATTGTCACTGTCACTGGAAAGTTTAATCCATAACGAGTACAATGAGAAATATTGGAATACTTTGATTTTTTTATGTGAAACAGAGGAAGTTAAAATCTGCCACTTTAATCCAGACTACAACCTTTGATTGATTATATGCTCATTCTTGTCAGACTTCACGCTTCTGCTGGCAATTGTCACCTTGGGTGGGGATTTCTGGTCCAAATATTTTTTAAGTCATTTTCTATTTTTGGGAAACCTTCATCATTCAACAAGGCCTTTATTGTGAACTGTAAATATCGCCAATTACATCTTAATAAGTAATTTGTTTGGTTCCCTTTTCAAATTAACTACAGAATTTGTACTAACTTGGTAAAAAATCCATATTAAAATATGATATATGGTATGTTCAATGATCTCCAACAATACTACATCTCCTACCACAATTGATTAGTTATTATCAAACAATGATGGTTGTACAGTTGAACTTACCAGACTCTAAGAAGATCGTTCTTTGTTCTCCTCCAGGTCTTCTGTTTTAAAACTGTATGCAAATATCTAGTTAGTATCGTATGGGGAGGGGTTGGGTTGCAGAAGAGGCTGATCAGTTATAGGCAAGGTGTTCTGTGTGCGTATTTGTGTGTGTGTGCGTGTGTGTGTGCGTGATGTAGACTTGCAAATGTGGATATGGGTGTTTATGGTATATGTACGTCACCTGTGTGTTTACGTATACAATAGCTTAGGAATGTGTGTGTATGTATGTGTGTGTATATGTATGTGTTTGTATGTCTATATACAGAATATATTCAGTATATCCGGAAAAAACTGTTTTCTCCTCTTTGTGGTGAAATTGACTAGTGGCCTACTTAGGTCAGACCTCAAAGACACAGAAAACTGAAAGACCTTTAACCCCCTTTAACCACATTCCTCTTCTGACTCTGGCTGCATGTTACTGCTTCAGAAAGACAGGAAGGGAAAGTCTCAATTGAAGGGTCCCTG
>JACXGJ010003808.1:0-50481 GCA_016801105.1 Esox niger | reverse complement strand
CTGACTATCCACTGTGTTACCTGACTATCCACTGTGTTACCTGACTATCCACTGTGTTGCCTGACTATCCACTGTGTTGCCTGACTATCCACTGTGTTGCCTGACTATTCACTGTGTTACCTGACTATTCACTGTGTTGCCTGACTATTCACTGTGTTACCTGACTATCCACTGTGTTACCTGACTATACACTTTATTCACGGTGTTACCTGACTATCCACTGTGTTACCTGACTATTCACTGTGTTATCTGACTATTCACTGTGTTTCCTGACTATCCACTGTGTTACCTGACTATCCACTGTGTTACCTGACTATCCACTGTGTTGCCTGACTATCCACTGTGTTGCCTGACTATCCACTGTGTTACCTGACTATTCACTCTATTCACGGTGTTGCCTGAACATTCAGTCTTACTTGACTATTCACTCTATTCACGGTGTTCACCTGACTATTAACTGTTTTGACCTGACTATTCACTGTTTGGCCAAAGGTTTCCATCAAACGTGTCCCTTCTGAGCAGGTCATGTCAATGGAAAGGAAGTTGGATTTCTTAGTGAACATATACATCCAGCGTATGGGCATCCCCCAGTCGGAGACAGACGCCTACTTTGGATCCAAGGAGCCCGACCCAGCACCACCCTACCACAGCCCCGTGGACCACATGGAGAAGAGTGGCTCCATCACCAAGATCATCCGCTCCAACAGCTCCAACGGGCAGAAGAACTTCGACCCCCCACCAGCTTGCTCCGGCCCAGGATCCCACTGCCCTCCCTCCACATCGTGGCAACAGCATCCGGTCACCGAGTTCCACCAGCGTAGCCAGGGCAACTCACCGTCTCCAGTAGGGGACTCCTCCCTGGTGCGCATCCCTCCTCCCCCGGCCCACGAGCGCTCCTCCGGCGGCCACAATGGCAGCAATCGGGGGTCTCACCGTAACAGCGGCGGCGGAGGCTGCGGCGAGGGGGATCGGGAGGGCAAGCCGGACAGTGACACGTCCATCTCCATCCCGTCGGTGGACCACGAGGAGCTGGAGCGCTCCTTCAGCGGCTTCAGCATCTCCCAGTCAAAGGAGAACCTAGACTTCTTGAACAACAGCTACTTCAGTGGCGTTGCCCGCTGCGCCAAGGTCCGGCCTTACATTGCAGAAGGTGAGTCCGATACCGACTCGGACCTCTGCGCCCCCTCACCACACTCCGCCTCCGGGGGGGGCCCATATGGGGATCGTGGCTGGTCAGGTACCAAATAGGTCAACATGGAAACCTCTTGTATGGACCGGGCCGCGGTTACTCTGCATTGGGGATCAGAGCTGAGGTTCTGATATGCTGGCTGTGAGGCAGTGCTTATCAGTGGTTCTGAATCTGCCAAATGGTCTTTTATGACTTCAACGAAACGGCAGAATAAGGGTTGTCGGACCCCACTTGAGCTGCTTTTACCGACTAAAGGCAGCTGTTGTTTTCATACTGGAAATGTTGGAGGCAACCAAAAGCAGTCACATGTTGCCGTGAGTTGACACTCATATCAATCGTTTGCCAGTGATTGTTTTGATTTTGAATGCAGATTTATTGCCAATCTTGTAAATTAACATTGAGACGGCTGATGATATCTATTTACTTTTTTTGCTTTATTTTTGTTACGTGGCATAAGTGAAATTGCATCTAATATATAATATAGGACTTCTATGCCAACTTACTTTGTTATTTACAGTCGACAGCAGAAGACAAAAGACTGAAAAGACATTATGGCTCTGTAAACCATAGGGGGTGAAGGTACATTTGACATTTTCCATGCGCACATTGTTTAGTTGTAGTTGTTGTCCACAACCCTTTAAGGTTTCTTTGCATACATGTGCAAAATCTCTGATACTATTCACATTATACTACTAACTTAATGATTGTACATACTGTATATCAATTAGATACCCACAAAAATACATTTGTAATATCCACAAATTTGCTTTCCATGAGAAGAGATTGAGTTGAATACATATGTGTCAATATAATTTTATTGATTTTATATTATTATTATTTATATATATATATATATATATATATATATATATATATATATATATATATATATATATATATATATATATATACACAGTTTTCATCTGCTGTACAATACATTTGTCAACACGTAAGAATGCAAGTTGCCTATTTTGCAAGCTCTATTTTTTAAAGAATTTGCCAGATTGTTTTTAGAAGAATTATTCATGTACACAAATATTTATGAACGGCATATATGACATGACACTAACTTGAAAAAAAACACAATTCACTGACAAATTAACAGCAGGTATAGTTAGATAAATGCTTAAAAATCTAGTGGTATAAAATGTTATGTAATTGGCATACAATACAATAGAATAAGTTTAACTAGATATTTAGGCATGCTTTTAAATTAACTGGACTCACTCACTGCCCAGGGCTGAACATAGACATTGCTTTGATATTTTAATGTGAACCAACATAGGGACATTTAATATAAAGGCATCCTTTACAAGGACTGTGGTCCATTAATGCAATGAATGCAATTATACTTCTAATTATGTTCACAAACGCAATCATTGTGTAGTTTTTTATTGTTGTCTTTTTAAATGCACACATGTGCAGAACCATTTGTTTAACATTTATTATTATTTTTGTCAAGAAACAACTCTTCACCTTTTTATTAAAAAAAAATATTCAGCTGGTTTCTTTAAATTCTTTTAGTGCCCTTATGGATATTGAGACAAATGTATTTTTTGTCAGAGTTGCAGTAAACGATCTGAATTAAACAGTCTGAATTTAAAACAATGTTTCATGAATTATTCCCGAAATGTAAAAGATAAAAACCTTCAAAAACGTCACAATGTCGCATGGGGTAAAATGACAATGAATAAGACTGATAAATTCATGAAATGTAATTTTCAGTAATGGCCTTGATATTGTCCAATATTTTCAGAGTAATACTATGAAAGAAATAAAACTATAATATTTCCGAGGTTCTGGTAATGCAAATTCCTACAGGAAAAAAACAAGAATGTTCAACAGTTATAATCTTGGCTAAAATGTCATTTATTTTATATTTGTAAAAAAAGTTTTTTTTTACTTGGCACATACTTTTCCATCTAAGCTACCTGGCTTTCTTTTCTACGTGCAATTATTTTCCAAAGAGTTTTCTTCTATAATGCCTTGGATGTCTTTTATGTTTTGCTTTTTCTTTGTAACAGGTCACGTTTGAAAGGTGCAGATCTAAATACAATATATTCTTGTGAATGTATTTTTCTGGAATGTTGTCTCACTCAAGCTATTACTTGTCAACGCTTGCTCTAAGCCTGATTTCAGGTGGGTATGAAAAGTTCATGCATGTATACAGAGGACCGTTAAAGGAGCAATACTTCATGGCACTTCATCCCTTCGAGCCTTAAAGATGCACTGTGGGGATTTTAAAATGTGTCTTTTTATTTCAGCCAGTTGTGAATGTGGTGCTCACGAGCCAACACATGTCCCTGTTTCTTACATGCTATCGTATGCCATCCAATTGTGTGTTATGTCACCTGTTTCATGTTTTACATTCTGGCCTGAAACATTGATTTCGGCATTATTGTCTCATGAAGTGATTTGGTGTTCTTAAAATCCAACAGTGCATTTTTATATTTTTTGTTTTCTCAAGGCACTTATGTTTGCAGCATAGCCTATATGGGTTTTACCTGCTACAGTACATGCTTGGCTTTGTTTGTCTGGAAGTAAACATTTCACAGTCACATTTTGTGGCACGTTGTAAACGTTCCAAAGCTGTTATGAAAATCGTGACTCAATAATTGGTGACTATGGTTTCAGCCATGATGGTTTTCATTCGTTTTTTTTTTTACTGAAGTAATCTTTTGGAAATCTATGCTTGCTGATATTATGCCCTGCATTTATGTTTTACTATGTAGCATCATCTTGTAGTTGACTCAGATCCATTAACTTATGGAAACTGTATAATAAACTTTGTTAATCAATTTGGTGTTGTTTTTTCCCTTGATTCAATTAGTGTGCTTGGGTGTAGAATGCTTGAATACAGTGTTGAAAGCGGTGTAAGTATATACAGTGAACGGTTGAACACAGTGTAAGTATGTGCAGTAAACGGTTGAACATAGTGTAAGTATATACAGTGAAGGGTTAAACACAATGTCATGTATACGCAGTGAGAGTGAATGGTTGAATGATGTGTATGTTTTGGTGTAAGTAACTAGACTTCATTTTAAAATTACAGGAGAAACATTTCTTTCAAAGCTTTGTTTAAAAAACAAGGGAAAATTAATCTCCAAAACCATGAGCCAGTCACATGACTGAAACATGATGTTCTGCTGGCTGACTGTCATTGAACATAACCATGTCATTTCTGAGCCGAACCAGAAGAGGCCACTGAATGCTCGTTGAATTCACCTGTGGACACTTGCCATGTTTTCCTCATGCTGGAGATACTTTTATCCTATAGGGTTCATTGTGTAAACGGCTCGCTGTAGCCGTCTGGGTTTTCGGCTCTGCACGCCCTCAGCCGGTCTTGAGAACTAAGAGATGACTCTATTTCTGTCCCACTGCAGGCAAGAACCAGGCCGATGTGTCCACATACCCGGGTTATTTCACAGCTTAGAACGTCCATCCATGTTTACCTTTAGAAAGCGGTATTGGTGTGCTAATTGCAGATGCATACACAACACTCCTAGATTACAAACAGGAAGAACTTGGCCGCCAGTCAAAATTCCTGTCCTTATTTTCCGAATGTTTTAAATACTTGGCAGCAGTAGGGCAGAGGTGCTCAAGTCCAAATGTCCAGGGATTTCATTCGCAGCCACAGCCTCTAGTCTTTAATCTTCGACTTTTGAGACGCACAGTATATTTGATCTGTGAGCTAAAATAGAGTGTTGTGCTGTAATGTAAGTGAATACATGCATGTACATTCCCTGAAAAGATTTGTAAAGTTTGTTTTACATTATAAAAAATATATGGATATATTAATATTCGATCTTAATTTCAACACTATATCGCCATTCATTCCGTGTTGTCATTTGATTATATTAATGTCCTCTATGTTCAGACCACTGGCTATGTCGCCTCTGCCTGGGAGAGGCTTCAGTCTAAGAGCTGCCTGGGAGAAGCTTCAAATATTTCTGAAAATATTCATAGTAGGCTGCACCCACTTGGCCTAAATGGGAGACCAGGAAGAAGCCATGATTGCTATGAATACACAGTAGACAGTAAGCACATGCATTCACATACAAATGCACGACTGAGGTTTTTCAGACAACGCATGGGCGAAGAGCAATATACTGGTATAAGCCAAGACAGGGCATCGTCACAGAAAAAACCCATACCACAGTAAAATATCGCGCTGGTTAGGCCTGCTGTGTGAAGTTTGGAGAATACTGCTCAGACTTGACCCAATACCAAATGTCCTGACTGAGGAGAGCTGAGTGGAACTGCTGAGAGGCAGAGCACTCTACCTCATTCTTGGAAGCTACAGGCTCTGTTGCTTCCCAGATGTCTTGGCCGAGGCTAGATGGATCATTGATATTTTGGTTTCTGCTCCGATAATTCTGCCACTGCAAGAGTTGATGCTTTCCTGTCTCCTGAAACAGCTCTTTACCTTCCACCCGGGTATTCTTACTCTTGGCCCAAAGTCATTTTGTTAGCTGTGGCTCTTTGGTCAGATGTGACAGGACATTTCTGGGAAGTATTGCATGTTGTAATAAATGTTTTTCTAATACATGCAGTCAAAATAAGTATCTAAATGATCAGATATTCTTGATGAATCCAAGAATGCTTCATGATTGATACAGAACGATATGTCAATGTTGCATTTCAGTACAATTGAAGATAAAACAAGAATAATGTGTCGTACATCAGCTTATATTGAACAGGACAGCTAAGGTGGACAAAACTGCGATCATGAGTATCAGTTTTCAAATACTAATCAACATACATTTTCAAAAAGTTTACAAAGCGATCCAAAATAGGAACGGTAGCGTTCAGCGGAGACACATTTTAACATCGAGTGTCATATGTGAGATAATAACAGCCTCAATTAGCAGAGCAGAGGAATGAATGTCAAAATGATGGCATGTTTTGTACATGACTCCCTCATTTCAGGGGTCCAAATATATTTGGCCAGAAACATTGCAGGTGGTTTGCCCCTTGTGAATGGTTTGCACCTTGTGAATGGTTTGCATCTTGTGAATGGTTTACACCTTTTGGTGAACCCTCTGTATTTGCTCTAAGTCTTCTCTTCATGGTAGACATGGATAATGATATCTCTACCTCTTGGAGAGTGTTCTCCACTTGGTTGAAAAGCGTTATTTCTTTACCATGGAAAGGATACTACGATCATCCACCACTGTTGTCTTCCGTGGACGCCCAGGCCTGTTTGTGTTGCATTTGTTTTTCCTCCTAATTTAACAAACTGTGGATTTGGCCACTCCTAATGTTCCTGATGTCTCTCTGATAGATTTATTTATGGATGGCCTTATGGATGGCCTGTTTCACTTGCACTGAGAGCTCCTTTGAACAACTGTTTTGGGTTCGCAGCAAGAGCTTCCAAATGCAAATGCCACACCTGGAATCAACTCCAGACATTTTGCCTGCTTAATTGATGAAGAATTAATGAAGGAATAGCCCACACCTGTCCATGAAACAGCTTTTGATTCAATTGTCCAATTACATTTGATCTTTTGAAAAAGTGTGGCTACATATTAAAGAGCTGTAATTCCTGAACCCTTCCTCCATTTTGGATGTGAACACCCTCACATTAAAGCTGAGAGACTGCACATTAAGTCCACATTCATTATTTAACTGTAACTTGAATATATTTTTGTAAACAGACAAAATAACTAAACTTTCAATTTTAAATTAATTGCGGACCTAACTGTATGTTTTCATTCCAAATGCAACGTGATGGAATACAGACAGGAAAAATGTTTCACTATCCAAATACTTTTGGAGTTACTGCTGATACAAACATCTGCAATTTTAGTGTGTCTGTGTGTGCGCTGGCTGGAGATTGAGATCACATATTCCATTGTTATATTGTAATTATTTTAATAACTATCAAAAATAATAATAACTGAATCCCTTCCTAGACATATTTTCTTATTATTTTAATACAGTCTTGCTGGTGAAGTTTCAGATGGGTCATATTTGCGCATTTCTGACTTTTCATCCCATTGGGCTCTGTGCTGTGTCACACGGTTCTCAAAAACAATCAACAGAAACAGTCAATCAGAATTCACCATCTAGTAGCTCTCCCTTAACCCTGCCCAATGAGAGATTGAAAGACAGACATTATACCATTGACAGAGATAAGGATGCTGTAAACACTACAGAAATGCCAGTATACGTGTGGATGCAATCCTGGTTAACACCACAATTTTAGAATGTGTAGGCATAGCACTAACAGAGCGTTACAACACACATCTCAAATGGCTTTGTTTTGAGACACATCTTGTGACAGGCAGTAACACAAATGCTGTGCCTTACCCTATGTGTGTGTGTGCGTTTGTGTGTGCAAAACCTACAAATGTACCTAGTGGTAGAATTGGAGTAACTATTTTGTTAAAATCATTATATATTAGCTTTAGGGTTTATCATTTGGACTAGAGTTTAGGGGCTACGGTTCTGATAAGGGTTAGGTTAGGGTTAATCTTTGGGTTAGTGAAATTGGGATTCGGGAAATAAACGTCGATGCTCGACAAGTATATGCGTGTGTGTTTGTGTGTGTGCAGGGTTGCGTAACACTTGGCACAGTATGAGAACACAGCTCAGGTTCAACCAGATAGTAAATGAGAGAATGTCTCTTTACAGAGGACAGCTGAGTGGATCAGCTGAGAGGCACAGCACTGTAGCGTGTCCAAGGAACCCACGCCCCTGTTGCTCCCCTGATGCCTTGGCCATGTAGAATCATCGATATTTCGGTTTCTGCTCTGCTAACTCTGTCATCCCGCGGGCTGGAATGCTTTCTAGTCTTCTAACCTCCCAGGTATACTTCTGCATGGTTAACCATAGAGCACATATGCCTGAATAGACAGTTTGGTCACTTTTATGAAAAAAGAAGCCGGGGGGGGATTTCTGGAGTTTTTGTTACATATTACATTAGAGATATGTGTATGTTTTGTAATGCCTTGTGTAATCATGATACTTTTTTAAATAAATACAGTCAGTTGTTGTTCACTCCTTCGCAACACACTATGATTTGATGAACAGAATGCTCTTGATTTGCCAAGTGACATGTAGGTGCGGGCGAACGTTAGGTTTTCGGGTCCAAAACCAAGCTTCGTCATTAAGAGGTTCTGGATCACAAGGTCAATGGTTTTCACACTCTTGCACTGCAGCTATCGTGTCCCAAGATGGTGTTAGGGTGCAGACGTGAGCAACTCTTCCTCGTCTCTGAGGTAACAAAAAACAGTCTCTCCTGATTCTCACGCCCACTCTGAGGCGTTTATGCCTATGTTTGTGAATAAAACTGTTGTTGGGTGGACAAACCTATGCATTTCAATTACTATTTGTCACTGGGAAATACATTAACTGAATAAATAACATATATTTTATTTACTATATTTTTCATCGAATAAAATAAATACATGTATTCAAACATGTGTGTTTTCAAACCATCCTGTCTGTGTACGTCAAATTATCCAAAGGGATGCATTTACAGAAGATAATAGCCAGCACAGACAGCATGCTCCATTCAATTTGGAGAAAGGGTCAAGATGCCTCAAGGCTGAGCATCCTAGGCAGGAATAGAGACTTGCCATTTTCATCCTGTGTTTGTGTGAAAGGCTGTTCCTTCTAAAGGGGACAGAGTGAGAAAGAGGGGAGAGAGAGGTTTCACAGCATTTTGACACTGAGGGACAGGGAGAATGGAAGTCTTTTTTCTTGTTCCGATTAGTAGCTGAGGATGTTACGCCGAAGTGGAGATTGGATTTCAGTGAAATATAAGTCTGAATCAAATTGACATACAAAAGAAGATTACTCATTTATTATCCTTCTTCAAGAAGGAGAAAATATATTGTGTAAAATGTCAATACTTCACATCGAGGAGATGAAGGAACAACGCAGAATGTGAACATTTAATGATTTATTTGTAGACCATCGTGGAGGACAACGTTTGGAGAGAAGTTGAAGACATGTAATTTTCTGTGGAAAATAAGTGTTATCAAATCTGGTTAAGGGGTTCATAGTAAAGAAAATGTATTCCTTCAGGACTTACAGTATTATAGGAATTTATTTTTCTCTTTTTCCTCTTCAGGGTAAGTAAGTTGGAAAATTCGGTACACTGCTATACTAGCTATACTCATCGTATTGTAATGCACAATTACTGTCGCACTTCAATCAACCCATCAAAATTGTGTTATTGTGTTTGCGTTTCCGAACTGCCTTCATAGTTTATTGAAGTTCAGACATAGGGGATGCTAATGAGAAAGCAATCTTGACATTACCATACAGGACCTCAATCACTAAAGCATAGTTTAAATTATTTCATATTTCAAATATGAACTTCAGGTCAGTGGAGGAAGGCTATTGGTGGTCTACTTTGTAATTAAACCTCAATGTAAACGATGCAAAGTTCTGTTGATATGGACCCTTTAAGCAGTAAGAGACTATAGGGGATCGCTTTTTGTGTACGATGGTGAAAGGACTCCAAACAAAATAAGCTTGGAATGAATGCATATTATACCCGTCTGTAATTCAGCTACTGTTCTGTCCTTCCTAATCAATGTCTGGCCGTTTAGTTTATATCACTGGGGCCATACATTTCCCTGTGCTACGTCCTGTTCTTCCCTTTAGGGGAAGGTCAGGGCTTTTCTGTGTTGTCATATACGTTTGGGTGTGACAATGGCAAATAAATAGAAAATTACTGTTGCAAAAGTAAAACATTTCATGGAAATTTAGAAGTATGCATATATTATTTATCATTTGGGCATTTGATATTTAAACTGGTTGGAGGAAGACTACAGCTCAGTAATATGTAGGGGAGCATTCAGAGTGGTGTAACTGGCCTAAATAATGCCTTTGTAGTATGGGCAATAACTTACACTCATATTTGTAAATATTATTAATAAACACATTTTATAGTATATAACAATGATTTATAAGACCACTAAACATTGAATGTGATTTCTAATATAGGTTCTGATTAAAACTACAACTAATGGTTGAGGTTTTTACGTCCCATAGACAACTCATCTATGGGGCAACAATCCACCATCAAGTAATAAAATACCACACAAATGACTGAAATGTGGTGCTAATTTGACCAAGACAAATGGAGAATCCCAGTTTATAAAATGATCTGATCTGGAAGGCAAACAACAGCCTTGGCTCAAGAAAAGATACAGCGCCTGGGCAATACGAGGAGGCTTTCGTGGCACTGCATGATAACGATTGAAGCAAAGGCGTCTCTCTGGTGATGGTCAGGGCACCTGGCCACGTTGTGGTCACTGAGGCAAAAATATGATATTAGATCATTCTTGTTTTTTTCTATAGCAGGCATTTGCTTTCAAGACTTCAGATATTCATTGTTTTCTGCAATTGTATTTTAAACCTTTGGGAATGAAAAACGGTCCATTCCGAACAACTACAGACATATAATCCTATAGGGCACGTACATTGAGGTTATTATTCAAGTCAGGCCTGAAAGCCATCATAGAGTAGGCTATGTCATGAGTTTAACAGACAAATCAGATCCACGATCCTCCTAGAGGCTAACCCTTCTACAGATTATATCGCTGGCCAAATTATGTCCGTGGTTCAACGATCACATTAAGGCCGGTTGATTTGGAAAAGCACACTGTCTCAACTGCTGATGTAAAAAGAGCCTTATAAAATACATTTGATTGATTGATTGACTGCAACATATCCAATAAACGGACCCGGTCAAAAGAGGTGAAGGATGGCATATTGTTAGAGTTCGACCCTGTCATCCACTTTTCTGTCATGGCCGTGTCTCTCTCCATCTTCCCCCTCCAGTGTGCAGTCACAGCAGAGTGCGTGCCCAGGCCGAGGGCAGGCTACTGAAAACGCTGTTCAGCCGCTACAACAGACTGGCGCGGCCCGTGGCCAACATCTCCGACGTGGTGAACGTGCGCTTCGGGCTTTCCATCGCCCAGCTCATCGATGTGGTGAGGAGGCAACCAAATGGAGATAGGTGTAGAGGCGTGCGCACGTGTGGGTGACTGGAACGTTGGATGTACTTGAAGTAAAAAGTGTATACACCGATGAGGTACTGCATTATGCGGATGACGTTGGTCATCTCCTAACAAGGGCACATTCCAGATTAGATGATAAGCAAACAATCTGTTCTCGTAGTCAATGTGTTGGATGCAGGAGAAATGGGGAGGAGACCTGAAGGACTTTGACTAAGGTCAAATTGTGATGGCAAGACGACTGGGTCAGAGCATCTCTGAAACAACAAGGCTTCTGGGGTGCTCCCGGTCAGCAGCGGCTGGAAGACTGTCCCGTCTGGTCCGAACCGACAGAACATGTTAATGGTTAGGGGAGGAATGTGTCACGACACACATTGCATCACACTGCTGCGTATGGGTCTGCAGACCAGCGAAAGCATGCGAGCGTCAGAACCGGACCTTGTAGCGGTGGAAGAATGTCGCCTGGTCCGACTCGCCATGTTTTCTTGTGTGTCACGTGGACAACCGTGTACGTGTGCGTCGTTTACCTGGGGAAGTGATGTCATCAGGATGCACTGTGTGAAGACAACAAGCCAGGGGAGGGAGTGTGATGCTCTGGGCAATGTTCTGCTGGGAAACCCTGGGTGTGGGTGTCAAATTGGCTTTCACAGCAGAATATTGCCCAGAGCATTCATGTGGATGTCAATTTGACATGTGCTACGTACCTTAACATTGTTGCAGACCAGGTACACTCCATCATGTCGGTTGGATTCCTTGATGGCAGTGGCGTCTTTCAGGAGGATAATGTGCCCTGAAACAATGCACACATTGTTCGGGTAGGGTTTGAAGAACAAGACCTTCAGGGTTTTTGTAGAGTCGCCGCCTCGGCGGGTCGGCGCTTTATAATGTAGTTGGTAGTTGGTAATAATGTTTTGGCTTATCAGTGTATATTCTATGGGGTGAATCTAGTCGTACTGGTGTTTCATTTCCCCCTTTTCGTCCTCAGGGTCAAATAAAAACAGTTTGGTTGTATGTTCAGTAAAAACACAAAAAGATGACAGGGATTAAATATGCAGATACAAAATGGAGTGGGGCTGTATCCGTAACATCGTTTTTTCCCTTCTTTTCAAAAACAGGATGAGAAAAATCAAATGATGACAACTAACGTCTGGGTGAAACAGGTGAGTCGAATCAAAACGATAGATTTCCGATCGCCAAATTCCTAATATCTCTTGTGTAATTTGGTCCTACTAAGGTTCTTTTGGTCAATGTCTTCCAGGAATGGAATGACTACAAGCTCCGTTGGAATCCTGAGGATTATGAGAATGTTACGTCGGTCCGTGTCCCTTCCCAGATAATCTGGAGACCAGACATAGTTCTTTACAACAAGTACGTAATGTTGCAATGACCCATGAGAATGACAACAATGTAGAACAATGTAGACTTTAGGTTTATAGATCATGTCAGTCTTTTTGTGATATACAGCGTCTACAATACAGGAAAACCATCTCTTTCTTGTGTGTGGCCCTCAGCAACAGGGCCACCTGCCACAAAAGAGAATAACAGGACTATGCTAGCCATCATTTGAAATTCCACATATGTTCTAAATATATAATGTGTATTTTTTTCAGGTCTTAATCGGAAGACGTTTTGCATTAGAACAAAGCAATTCATAACTTATTTGGCAAATGCCATATTTTTAAATCAGATCAGTGATATACAAGTTAAGGAGTTGGGTAGTAAACAGAGATCAATCAGTTACGTTGTACAAAATATACACATTTCCCTTTCATTTAATTGTTACTGAATCTTGCAGTCTTCATGCCTTTGGCCACGTCATTGTTTTAAAAGAGAATAGTTTCTTCATTTGCCTACCTGGTTGAATAAAGGTGTACTAAATAAAAGCAGTTTTTTATAACCTCAGGTCATGGTACTGAAACTGCCAAGGACCTGTAATAACTACCAACAAACCTCCCCAAAATTCCACTCTAACAAACTTGCATTTTTCAAAATAATCTTGTCTCCAGTGCAGACGGCGATTTCGCCGTGACTCATCTGACCAAGGCCCACCTGTTCCACGACGGGCGCATCAGCTGGGTTCCCCCGGCAATCTACAAGTCCTCCTGTAGCATCGACGTCACTTTCTTCCCCTTCGACCAGCAGAACTGCACCATGAAGTTCGGATCGTGGACCTACGATCGCGCCAAGATCGACCTGGTCAGCATGGCGGCCAGCGTGGACCAGGGGGACTACTGGGAGAGCGACGAGTGGGTGCTGGTGAATGCCGTGGGAAAATACAACATCAAGAAGTACGAGTGCTGCCACGAGGTCTACTCCGACATCACCTATTCCTTCATAATCCGGAGGCTGCCGTTGTTCTACACCATTAATCTGATAGTGCCCTGTCTGCTCATCTCCTGCCTGACCGTGTTGGTGTTCTACCTGCCCTCGGACTGCGGAGAGAAGATCACCCTGTGCATCTCCGTGCTGCTGTCCCTCACCGTCTTCCTCCTGCTCATCACCGAGATCATCCCGTCCACCTCGCTGGTCATCCCGCTCATCGGCGAGTACCTCCTCTTCACCATGATCTTCGTCACCCTCTCCATCATCATCACCATCTTCGTGCTCAACGTGCACCACCGTTCGCCTCGAACCCACACCATGCCCCGCTGGGTGCGCTGCGTCTTCCTGGAGGTCGTGCCCGGATTTTTATTCATTCGACGGCCCGCGGTGGTCAAGGAGAGCAGCAAAAGGCTGTCGGAGGCCGGGCAGAAGAGGCCCAGCGCCCCCAGCCTATGGGGTGTGACGGAGGCTGAGATTGATGACAGCCTCCCACTCGCTTCCCCACAAGACACCCAAAAGATCCTGGCCCGCTCCTCATCTGTGAATCCGGGCCGACCCACGGAGGGCCTCCTGCTCCCCGAGCTTCCCCAGCAACAGCAGCGGCCCCTGGGTAGATCCCCCAGCCAGTGCTCGGTGCTCCTGAAAGAACCGGCGGCCTTGTCACAGCCGGGCTCCACACCCACCGCCCCGCTTCTCCGTCCTCTGTGCCCACCCCTAGACAAGCGCAAAGCAGCCATGCCCAAGACGCGCTCCCACAGCGTGCAGTACAGCCTAGGGGTGAAAGAGGGCGAATGGCCAAAGACCACAGTGCGCTGTCGCTCACGCAGTATCCAGTACAGCGGCCAGCAGGAAGAGGCCTCCGTAGCTAACGGCAAGCAGTGGCCTCCCTATAAGCGCCAGTCCCTGGTGAAGGACAGGAAGCAGAGTTGCCCAAATGTCTGCAAGCGCCATCCAGGCCAGACCCCCGATGCCATGACCAAAGACCAGGGTCTCCTTTCCTGCTCCCCCTCCATGAGAATGGCTATGGAAAGTGTGCAGTACATCGCAGACCACCTCCGTTCAGAGGACACTGACTTCTCTGTAAGCAACAGTCTGAACACACCCCTTGTGACAAGTCCAGTGGGAGCATTGTCAAACTACTGTAGATAGTACAGACACAGCCTTTCTGTTCGTACGCTAAACGTGTATAATCTATTATTCATAAAATATGCATTCAGTGACCAGAGACAAATGCGCATGACAAAATGGAACCGGGCTTGATTGGATATTTTATTTCCGCAGTGACGTCTGACGCACTCATTAAAGTCTGATCACAATGCTTTTCAATGGTGAAAATCTGAATTGTAGAAACACAAATTATATAAAAATAAACCAAAACATACTTGTGTTCTCTTTCAGGTAAAACAGGAGTGGAAGTATGTGGCTATGGTCATTGACCGGATCTTTCTGTGGATGTTCATTTTGGTGTGCATCCTGGGAACCCTCGGACTGTTCTTCCCACCCTGGTTGGCTGGGATGATAGACCTCTCCGTCTGACGCAACTGGACTGAAGACATTGGCCCATCTACAGTCCTACTTATGAACAAGGCATTTGATCAAACGCATTTGATAAAATAGAAGTTTTTTTTACTGCACAAAAGGGATGACACCAACATTGTGCAGACACTGTACTATACAATGGTTTTGCAGAATTTCTTGTGCTACAAATATTAGTTTCTTCATAATCATTCTCAAATGCGTTCTAAATATAGCTCTGGAAAAAAATAAGAGACCACTGTATCATTTTCTTTACTTTTCAAAAAAGTTGAAAAGGACAGTTTTGTGTGAGGAACAGATTTGCAGCTGTCTCATAATTTTACCTCTTCTGTTTCTCGCTTAAAACCTTCCTTTCAAAACGTTGTTTGTAACAGAGAACAACACTGGTATAATTTTTCCGTTCAGTAACAAAAGGTGGCGCTAACTACCTTTCCTTGGAAAATTGGTGTTAACCAGTTGACTTGAATTGTGTCATTCCTAGCATGACATGTGCCGATTCAATCTAGCAGTGTCTTACCGTACTGCATTTCCTCTTTCATGTGGTGTATTCCCAAAGCAGTAAGGTTAAAAATGCTCTTAAATCTTATTCTGACTGTGCTTTTGCAATGTTGTGTTGTCACATGTAAGGAGATAAATAAATTCTACAACACAATGAAGACATTTTCAAGTTTGGTTGGTGTAATTTCTTCAGCGCCACCTTACATTGTAAGGAGCTATCACAATAATTTTGTTAAACTGACAATACTTAAACATTTATGCTCCTTCAGTTTCTGTAATGGAAAATATTTATGTGAAGAAATCCGTCAATTTTCGAAATGCAACCTAATTCACTAAATTCTTCAAATGGTGGCGTTTTAGCTTCCACAGGATTACTCACAACTCCAAAAGAAACGGAGGAGTTTGTCGTCTCAATTCCAAACACTGGAAAGAGTGGCTCGGTGAACTTGGTGCAAAACGTGTAAAGGTGGGTCACTGGGGCGGAGGAGACCTCATAGAAGGAGACCGTTCCAGCAGACCAATCCAAAAACACGCCTATCCTCTTGTTTTGCATAGCCAGTTTGGGGGGCGAGATTATTTTAGCGGTTTTATTATTGTAACTGGCAGTGTAACAGTACTTAGACAAAGTGAGACACCAGGAAGCGTCATTGGACCCAAGCTTATTGACACGGCTGTGTCCTTTCCTGCTGATTCTTCCATATGCCACACCTATGACGGTCAGGTGGCCACTGCCCTCTGCCTCCCAGTAATGGCGCCCAGTCAGACCCTCTGTACACAGCACCTGTGGACAGTCAAATCTCTCTGGGTGATCGGGATACTGCTGCTGCTGTTGAACCCCTGTCACCTGTCTGTTATCTTTAGACAGAGATAGGAGTCTGCTCACTGTGTTTAGGTCTAGAGTGGGCTGAAAGGCATCTGTGGATAAAACGAGCAATTAGAGAAAAGGAAAGTATGCTAGAAATCCTTGTGACTGTGTGTTTGATATGGGTGGGACCTGAACAATCTTGTCTCTAAAGCATGAATCAGACTTACATATATGTTAGTAAAGAATGTATTTAGTATATTGACCAAAAAAGAATAAATGTTAATACAAAGAAGAATTTACATTTCTTAAGCAGCTGTGGTTCAACCCAAATCTTTTCATTATGGTCCAGACTGTGGGAAGACCAAAGGAAAGGACAATATGTTAACATCAGGTGTTGCCTTCGGAAGTAACAGAAGTAAATTGGTGTATTTCAGAATTGAGAGAAATGTGAATGTTAAACAAAATATTTGCACAGATTTACAGCACTCACTTGAGTATACATTGGGTACTCTCCAGTCTAGCAGAGAGCAGCTTCACTCCTAATTCTCCTGGGTAATTAAAGCTCAGGTCAAGCTCTCTCAGATAGGAGGGATTTGAAACCAGTGCTGAAGCTAGATCAGCACAGCCTTCCTCTGTGACTTTACATGATGACAGCCTGCAGAAAAAAGCCATCTGGGTTTTAAAAATTGACAGATGCAGCTTCTGGTTTCCATGAGTTTATATATTAATTACCTTCATTTTTCAGAGATAGACAATTGTTAATATATTTGCATTGGTTGATGGTTATTTAGCAAATGCTCTCAACCAGAGACTGAACATGTATTCAATTAGGTTAGACATTGAGTCATTGCAAATAGAATATCGTATATAAAGCACCTATTAGTTAAATAAAGATAAAGTAGGAACCAGTACATAAGTGATAGTGCAAGGTATAAAAATAGCTTTATACCTAGCACTAATATACAGTACATGTTTGGAACTATTGACCTCAGTTTTTCTAGTCTACAGTTTTGATTCCCTAATCCATCAGAGAGCCGCTTGACTCCTGAATCCTGAAGGTCATTGTGACTCAGGTCCAGTTCTCTCAGATGAGAGGTGGTTGAACTGAGAGCTGTGGCCAATTCTTCACAGCAGTCCTCCGTTAGACAACACTGATTCAGCCTAAATGAGAGCAAACATTATATTACAACACACAGGGTAACCAGTAGCAGTGATAAAGGGTATATCACAAAATGAATGACTGACCTCAGTTTCTCCAGTTTCCAGTTGGGGCTCATCAATCCCACAGCCAGCAGCTTCATTCCATAATCAAGAAGTCTGTTGTAACTCAGGTCCAACTCAATAAGGGATAACTTAAGAGAAACCAATATTTCACAAGACTCCCGTGTGAGGCCACAACCAGCAAGTCTATAGATATGTTAGAAGACATTATTAAAACAGGGGGGATACATTTTCCAGAAACATACTAAGGCAATCTATGGCAATACAAACATAATTTCTAAATGTTTGGAGGATTTGTGGGGGATTTTTTCGCCTAACAATGCCAGGCAAAGAAATTGAATAATGCTACATGAACAAACGGGTCAAATTTCACCTGAACAACGATTGCAGATTTGTTTTCAGTAGAATCAATGAAGTCTCTATGTGCACTGACCTCAGTGTCTCCAGTTTACATTGCGGCTGTTCCAATCCAACGAAGAGGATGATCTCTCCATCATCATACAGTTCACTGTTCCGCAGGTCCAAGTCCCGCAGTGGTGAGCATGCAGATTGGAGAACAGACGCCAGTGTGTCACAGACCTGATTCGAGAGCGTGTAGCCAGTCAGTCTGCAGAAAGCAAGGACATAATAGCACTGTCGGACGTCGTGCAGACCACTACAAATGGTTGAGACTTGATGCTAGATTGCAATGCTCGACTTGAAACTTACACTGCCTTTCTGCAGTTCTTCACAACAGGCACTAATCTGTCATGCCCCTCCTCTGATGTGTTATATCTCATTAGGTCAAACTCATTCAGGACCTCCTCCGACATCAGAAGCACATAGGCCAGTGCTGAGCAGTCTGCAGGCGACAGCTCTTCTTCTGATTTTAGGAACTTTTGAACGTCCTCCTGAACCGAATTATCCTTCATCTCAGTCAAGCAGAGGAAAAGGTTGATGTGCCTTCTAGGTAAGATATTATGGGAAACGGGATTCTTGAGATATTGCCTAACCTCCTCAACAGTCTTTGGGCTGGTCTTTGTTTTTGGGAGTAGGCCTTGCAACAGTCTCTGATTGGATTCCAATGAGATGCCAACAAGGAAGCGCAAAAAGAGGTCCAAATGTCCATTTTCACTATCTGAGGCTTTATCCACAATCATCTTCAGCAACTCATGGAGGGGAAGCTCTGCAGACACATTATCTAGGAAAGACTCTAGGGCCTTGACATTGTTGCTCACACAGCAGTGAAAGACGTACAGTGCAGCAAGGAACTCCTGAAAGGTCAAGTGCACAAAGCAGTACACCTTTCTGTACAACCCACACTCTTCTTTAAGGAATTCTGTGCAAAATTCAGAGTATGTTGAGTCTTCATTGACATTAATACCACAGTTTTCCAGGTCTTCCTCGTCGAATATGATATTGCCTTCTTGTAGTTGTTCAAATGCCAATTGTGCTAGGTTCAAAATAAAGACTCTATTTCTTTCCAAGATTTTCCTTTTATCTCTTTCATTTGTGCCATGATACTTTTCATTTGCTATGTTTACCTGAATGACAGTGAGGCGAGCATACATCTCCGTCAGAGTTGTAAGGATCTCTCCACTCTCATGTCTTTGCTCCCGATACACGGCCTCTAGAACCTTGGCAGTGATCCAACAAAAGACTGGTATGTGGCACATGATGTGAAGGCTCCGTGAGGTCTTCACATGTGAGATTATTTTGCTGGCTAGTTTCTCTTCACCGAACCTCTTCTTAAAGTATTCTTCTCTTTGTGTGTCAGTGAACCCTCGTATTTCTGTCATTACACTGATCATGTCACGAGGGATCTTACTGGCTGCTGCTGGTCTCGAAGTTATCCAGACGTGGGCTTTGGGAAACAGGGTCCCTTTGAAAAGGTTAGTCAGCAGCTCGTCTACTGATGACATGTGTGTGATATCCAACAGTGTCTGGTTATTTTGGAAATCCAAAGGAAGTCGGCTTTCATCTAGACCATCGAAGATGAATAGAACCTTACAGGCAGTATACTGCTTTGCATCTTCAATTTCTGAAAGTTCAGGGTGAAAACCATTTAAAAGACCATGAAGACTCCATTGGTTTTTTATAAGATTTAACTCTCTGAAAGGAAGCACAAAGATAAAATCTACATCTGGATTGGCTTGGCCTTCTGCCCAGTCAACAATGAATTTCTTGACAGAAACAGTTTTTCCGATTCCAGCAATGCCCGTCGTCAGCACAGTTCTGATGTGTTCATCTTCTCCATGTGAAGATTTGAAAATGTCATTGCAGTCAATAGGAGTGTCTAGTGGTGCTTTTCTCGTGGACGTGTATTCAATTCGCCGAACCTCATGCTCTTCATTAACCCCTTCACTCTCACCCTGAGTGATGTAGAGCTGTGTGTAAATCTTGTGAAGAGACGTTCGATCTACTGCAGAGCCTTCCAACACAAATCCAAACTTCTTCGCCAGACTGCTTTTATACGCCTTCTGAATATCATTCACTACAATGAAATGCAAACTGTCACATAAGGTTAAGACGTAAAGAAGCACATCCTTATTGTAACCTTATTTTCAATATGACCACTCTGTTTCTGAAAAAACACATCAAAGAGGAGAGCACTGCTCTAGCAAACTGTACTTATACTACCATGTTAAATTAAAACAACGTCGAAATACACTGTGTGTGCCGTGTTGAATGCATTAACTGGGGGGGGTCAAATACCAGATTGGGTGGTAGACCGAGGCAGATGTAATAGATTGATACCCAACTCACTGGAGAGAGAAATAGGACAAAAGAGAGGGAGAACAAGTTAAAGTAGTCCAACAATTTCTGATTTACAGCTTGTTATCAATTTTCTTTTGTCACACTCATCATTAATGTATGGTGTCAATTTACTATCGGAAGATTTCTCAATAAAATGAGCAGAGCAGGTGCATAGTTTCTGTGGTAAAGATTCTACGTGCAAACTGGATGAATCGGTCTGACAGGGATTTGATGCATAGAACAACGAACAACAGTAGTTACGCTGTCTGGTTTTTCATTTACTGGTTATTTTAACAAAGCATGATTTTGCAGATGTTAGCATTTTAATAATTTTAGTACGGGAGGGATATTGAGGCAATAACTTTTAAAGAAAGGGTGACGCTCCTTTTTTCACTTCGATTCCACTTTAGAGCATTTATCTATGATAACATGCACATACACAGACCTTAATCAAGCAACTGATCAAGTAGAGGCAGACCAGTGTTCTGGGTTAACCAGGACCATAAGGAATCCTAACTGAAAATACATTGGCAAAAATGTATGTCTTACCATTTTCGAGTAGAACTGCTTTGTGGTGCTTCTAAAATGAAAATAAAAATGCAGCTGATTAGAAACCTACAGTTCCAAATATTAACTGGACAAATAGTAAATATATCATATGACGCATCAGCTAGCAGAACAACACACCATAATATCGAACCTGAGATGTTTCACAAAAATTCTGTTCATATCCACGTCAGCTGTGTAGTTGATTAAAGTTTTCACCTGTTTTAGGCAAATTGATGATGACGTCCCTCACGGTGGAGTTATAGATAAATGGGGCGATGACGGTGCTGCCATAACAGGCACTAATGGAGTTCGGGATTGAAGCTACTCTATGTTCCCTTTCATGCTGGTCTTCTTTTAACGGATGGACAAACAGAAGCAGATGGTCATAGTAGTGATCAGAAAGTGTCTGGTAAACTACTAAATGCCTACAACTTAAACCATTAAAGCTTTAAAGGAAATAGTTTTTTAAAAGCAATTTCACTGTGTTGGTTTTTTATACCAAGAGTTTGTAGATGTGAACATGGTTCAGGATGGGTTCTAGATCTCTTTCCACATCGCGGGCATCCAGGATGCCCAGGTGGACCAGGCTGCTCCCCATAGAAGCTGATGCACTGTTTGCACACTATGTGCCCACAGTTCAAAGAGACTTGGTTTGCCCGTCCCTGGCCACACACCGAACAGCTGGACAGATGCTCAGTCTGACCTGCCCTCCAGCTCCATTCACTACAGAGAGGGAGAAAGAGAAGACACCCTCAGGTGTGTTAGCGCGTGTCGCGTTCACCTTTCCGTCGCTTGTCGTTGCGGCTTTATTCGCCAGCGTTGCCACAGGACAGAAAATCTGACGCTAACGCAGAACATGACAGCAAAGGCCAATGAGGACAGCTTGTCCTGATCTCGTGCTGCCAATCAGGTGCGTTCCACAATCAATCTGGCCTATGAGGCGTGTCCTTCTTTTATGCAGCCGTGTCATCCAGACACATTGACAGGCTGTGTTTTCAGCACCCACTGAGCCCCTTGAACCCACCTCATTTCCACTCGGGTTCTTCAGAGGGATCCGTCGTTAAAGCAGGTCCCCACCATCTTCTCCACACGGTGACACTCACGGCAAATGAAGTGCCCTTAAGAGTAGGTAAGGAGGAAATCAGTGAAGGGCAAAGGTGATTTGCATCCACATATAGAAACGTCAGAGCTGTTTGGTCAATGCATAGCGGCCCCGCGCTACAGAGAGGCTTGTAAGGCTTGAAAACGACCCTTTCAGCGGGATCACGGTACACCAAAGATGCAAAGCAAAAATGTCCAGCTCCTCAGAGGTTTGGGGAAGCACTAAGCAACGGCGTGAGCACAAATATGATGACAGAAAATGGAATGTCTTTAACTAAGCCCACGGCAAATACCTCTACCGGTGCTCCGTGGGGAGGAGGAAACTGGAGAGCTGTGGAATGTTCTCAACTGTGCAGCGAAGCTAAAGAACAGCAAGAAAGGTCTGCCAAAGCAGGACCGCTCTAACTTTGTCTACATGTAATTGGTACGTCTTTCTAAAAGTGGGATCCCACAGATGGGCTTTTTCAAGTCCAGTTGATCACATAGGATGGAGAGGAGGCACTCGTGTTGTTGACTGCTGCTCTTATAATTGTCTTGGATTTATGCGTGTGCGTTTCCAATGAGAGTTTGGGGAATGTTTGGTTTTCAGTCAGTCAATAAGTATTTCACAATAAATAAAACTCAATAAACGCTGCCTCCCTTCTAACATTCACTTGTATGCCTCCTCCTACATGCACCTTTCCCCAAAATCACAAAAAGGAGGGGACCCCTACACCCCCCCCCAAAAAATAAAGTTCAATAGAGACTTGTTTAAGTCCTAGACTTTAACATTGTCCACAAAAACAATCATTCATGTTCCAATGGTTGTGTCTTCACATTTCTATAACAACATATGTCATGGTGTGAAAACACAATTCCTTGGTATGAAAAAAGGACTCATAGAAATCTATATGTAATTGGATTTCTTCTAATATAAATAACCTTTACTGCAACTCTTTCATCGTGTTCACTTTGAACTGTTTTGTGTGGTGGCAAAATACAAACAGTGTGTGTGTGTTTTAGGTCTAACTACACTCATGGGGACCAAATGTGTGTGTGTGTGTGTGTACTGTATGTATACCTATGATAATAGGATGTCCATTGGAATGCTTTCCAACCACAAACTTACTTCCACCACTTTTGGAGAACAACAATTCTACGTATATCTACAAGAACACCTAGTAAAAAGCTGGGTACCCACATATCAGTTATCCTGGCTGGTGGTGACAGAACCGCTGTGTGCGCCACCATTCCAGCACGCCTAGTTTCGACAAATTGGAATTTGGAGGGCCGAGGCACATTTGAAAAACAGGTTTTTTACTTCCTTTTTATCTGTACAATAGTACATTCCAATACACACCTATCATTCCTTTCAAAATGTACATCGCATGTTTGGGGGGAAATAAACTTGTTAGATTGTTACAGTGGCACTTCAACTGCCAACTGGTGAGTTGTCAAATGTTTCCTTGTAATCACAGACAACAATTAAAACTTCCTCTGCTATGACACCTTGAGTACAAATACATAAAATGAAGGATGACAATCGTACTATATAATAGGTATGTTGTACTTCATTATCATGCTAATGTCTTATCATAAGTATCACTAAATTATGTGGACAATAAAAACATTTTAGCCAAGATATGGCTCCCAACGCGCATACAACTTATTTGACATTAGCTAGCTCAGGCCATATTTATTTACGATAAATCATAAAATAATTCTCATAAAAAGAAAACAACTCACCGACTGTACAGTATATTGATATGATCTGCTCCCTCTGTTTTTGTCTGAAGGTTGTTCCTTGGCGTGAGGGTCAGGGGCATTTTTTCTTCCTGTACGGTAAATATAACCACAGAGACTCCTACCAACACTTACAGTTTCATTTACTGTCAGGTTGTAAAGGACTGTTCTTATCTAGTCGGTCTTTGTGTCAAGTGTTATGTTCATTTACAAACACCTCCCTTCTCCCTCTTTCGTTCTCACACTATATATTTTTCTTAAACACACACACACACACAGACTCTCTCACACTCTCTCTAACACATTCACATTACATTTTAAATAACTATTCAGGATTTTTTTCTATCAAAAACCTCTGAATCCAAAAAAGACACTCTGCACTTTGTGCTGAATTTTGTATTTGAAAAGGAAGTGAAACCAGTACAAAAACACACACACACATTCTCTCACATACACTCAGAAAATAGAAATTGCATGCTCCCTTGCCGTAGTCTTAACCCTAAACCTAACCTTATCCCTTACCCTAATCTTAACCTCAATAACATAACATTAATGACTAAACTTTACCTGGGTGTAATGCCAAACCTTAACCCTAAACTAACCAACACTGCCTGGAACTTAAAGTTTTACACTAAACCCTGAGCCAGAATTCAGCTTTTGCCTCATGAGGACCGGCAAAAGGTTCAATTGTTTTCTGGTTTTACTAAAGTTAGACCTGGTTTTCTGGTTCGACCTAAAACACATTTTCTTTTTCACACACACACACACACACACAGACATGTGCTATTGTGGCCATATAATTTTTCAAGCTGTCAATTTTCCCCCACTACTTTCAAGATTATGTTTAAAAATTCACTTAAGCCATATGCACAAAACACAGTTGTCCTGAGGGTTTTACGGGGTTACCAATCCGATAATTCCTAATAAACACCTTATCTTCCTCCCTCTACCTTCCATTCGAACATTCACATTTGCTCACATGTCCAAAAGCAAAGGGATTGTAAATAATCAAATGCCCTAGGCTAATTACACCCTCCTATGGCGCATTCCTGCAAGTGTGCCGAGATGCAGCTTTGACCAGGAAATAAATAATTTTTGAGCTTGTACACAAAATTATGTATGGGCGTGACTAATTATGACATTCAGAACCACTTGACAATGTAGCTGCGGTGGATCGCAAATCAAACACATTTGAAGGGGACACGTTTCAACAGGGCTACCCCGGGGGCATTAATATCCAAAACGGACATTAGTGATGGCAACTATAAGTTAGTTTTAAACAAATATATGTGTTGTATCATGATTAATGTCAGTATCTTCGAATCTCGTACACCGGAAGGAACAATTAACAAAATTCACGGAGTTCCATTGGTCTTTCAGGTTGGATCACCTGAAGGAACGTGGGAAGACAAATTAGGAAATACATCTTTCTGATTTCCGAGCAGGGGTGTACCATAAAATTCAAGGCCCATTACACAGTCGGTTTCTGGGCTCCCTGCCCTCTTCATTGAAGATTCAAACATTGGAGTGTCTCTAATAAACGAAATCAGTGGAATTTTAATGATTGATTCGAAAACATCCAGACCAGCTAAGTGATGGGAACTTCCCACTGCTAACAGACATGCATTCTGGGAAATAGTATTAAACACTTCATGTCCCACAATGCGTTGCTTTACCTGCGACTTCCTAAATACAGATGGCGACTGTGTCGTATTTACACCAAGCTAAAAAAAAAAAATGAAATATATATATTTTCTCGAGTTCCTTATGGGATATGTAAATAGTTAAAAGTTGTTTTCTAGCAAATCAAATGTTATCCTCGACGTCAGCAGCACCACTACTTGTCGGCAGCTAGCTAGCTAGCTTGCCCGAGATAAACAAGCATTAGCCTGCTAGCTAGGTATTCGTGCGTTGATTTGCGGGTTATAGTATATTTTCTTCCAATGTTCGTTGGCTGTGTCAGCTATCAAGCTACTGTCGATTACTAGCTACTGTCGATTACTAAGAAGAGACTAAGTAGGTGCTTGCGCTTCTGAAACCACAGACAAAACGACGGTCGTATTATGACAGCCGCTACAGTAGCTAACTTGGCTTGCTAAAGTGACTTGCCACATAGCTGCTTTCCACGATGTGATTTCTCTCTAACCTTGCGAATCAGGTAGTGTTTTTATTACTATCTGAAGATGTACACCTTATTATCTGGTCTGTACAAATACGTGTTCCAAAAGGACGAATATTGCATCTTGATTCTAGGACTGGACAATGCAGGAAAAACGGTAAGTCTCTTAGTTTAGCTATATTCAGGTCTACTTTTTCGTTTTTGGAGGAATAAATGCTAAGTTGTCTTTTACACCGCAGACCTTCTTGGAGCAAACCAAGACAAAGTTTAGTAAGAACTATAAGGGAATGAATTTGACCAAAATCACCACTACTGTTGGACTCAACAGTAAGTATGCAAACAGCAAGAACCACCATGCTGTTATCTCGCATTCAGTTGTATCAGATAGCTGTTCATGAGTCCACGCCATTGTCTTATGTTCTGCCTTCTCTTTCCACACAGTTGGCACAATTGACGTCGGCAAGGCTCGTCTAATGTTCTGGGACCTTGGTGGCCAAGAAGAGCTCCAGTCTCTTTGGGACAAAGTGAGCACTGATTAGATTACACACAACTGGCCATTGTTATTGCTAGGAGCTAATTTGTGGCCTGATTGGAGAAAGTAATATTAATAGTATTTAATAAACAAGGAGAGAAATACAATATGCATAGAGGAGACTGTGGTAGGCGAGTCATAAGTCAGCTTTTCTCAGTACCTTAAATAACCTTCTTATCTCCCGATGCTATAGTTGTGACCTTGACTTGAGCGGTGTGTCATTAATATATGGACGTTTGCTTAGTAGCAGTTGCCAACACTTGTACCCATTTATCGTTGCCCTTGACCTGGTGTGTGATGACACAAGAATGACCGGTGACAGTGCAATGTTCTGCATTCTGTCAGGGTGGTGTTTTGAGGTTTGTCGACTGAAATGCAGTTTTGTTTACGCTGTGAATGTACAGTACTATGCGGAGTCCCACGGAGTGATTTACGTCATCGACTCCACTGATGAGGAGCGGCTGTCGGAATCGAAAGAGGCCTTTGGTGAGTTGCTCCGTGTTGCCCAGAGGCCTTCAGCGAAGAGCGTCAAATGTCCGCAAGGTTTATGCTGTATATGCTCCATGCATTTGGCTATCGTTTGCCTTACTAGCTGAAATGTTTTCCCCACTTCATGGATGTAAAAAGGATAAATTAGTTTGAGAAATACAAGTCCCTCACAAATCAGTTGACTTTAAAGGGATAGTTCACTCGTTATCTTTTAGTATTTCATTCACTGTAAATACAGTTGCTGTGCATCAACCCATTGTGCATGTCAGCATCAGGTCCAATACAAAGCTCTGTTCGAACGAACCAGCAGAAGATCAGATACTTGAACCGAAGCATGGACTGACAGCACTGTTCTCCTTTTTCCTAGAGAAAATGATCAGCAGCGATGTTCTGGAAGGCGTTCCTCTCTTGGTGCTCGCCAACAAGCAGGACGTGGAGGTATACTGTCTTGTCAGCAGTGACTTTGAAAACAAAAGCACGGCAAAGACTGTTGCCAGCCAAAAAAACAATTTCATCTCTGCGATTGCAACAGAGTACTCGCCCATCTCTCATTGTCAAATGCCAGCATACTGAGTTGTATGGATGTGCATTGGAGATGATTTTACTATCCAAATACTGTGTGTTACTATTCGAATGGTAGTCAGTTAACCGAATTACATGTTTAAAAACTGCCTACACAACATGGGTGCTACAACATAACGTGCAAATGAGTGGGTGTCGTTCTAAAATTTGCTCAATGGCATTGGATGCGAGAAGCACAAGCATGCATATGGAGGCGGTACATGTGCTAAACTCAGCTACAGAACAAATAAGACCAAATATTTATCTACAGTTATTTAGTTTATTTGATGGAAGAGACTAGAAAATCAAAAGAGCAGCAAATTTTTTCGTAGGTAACATTTCCTGCAGTAAATACACTTTCATCAACTTGTGAGAGAGTGGTTTAGGCTAAGCAGTATATATCGCGTCATTCAGACTGACTGGAACACTACACTACTACCTCTTTGACAAACGTAAACAACAAACACATGTGAAGGAGCGCATGTTATGAAAACAACAATCAACATTTAAATGTCATGGCATATCATCAGATGAAACACATTTAGATAGGAATTTTAATAGAAAACTCAAATCCTCCATTCATTTTGGGTATTCGTTAATCCGTAGGCATCCCTTCTGTGTTGCTGTCAATGTCTTCGTTTTAAAATTGGTGAAATAATATATGTATTTATTTATTATTTGCTAGATTTTTACTGTGTGTGATAGACATTTACGGAGAGGCCTGTCTCTTCATGGGTCATGCAGACGTACCTGTTTTTTCTCCTAGGACTGTATGTCCGTGCCAGACATCAAAACCGCTTTTAGCGACTGTGCTCCAAAGATCGGGAAACGAGATTGTCTGGTTCAGCCTTGCACAGCCCTTACTGGGTAAGACTAATGTTTTCTCTTTGTCCGGTGGTTTTTCAAATTGTATTTTTTTGAGAGATGCCCTTATCCAGAGTAACTTGCACTTTTATGTAACATTGTCCAAACAGGTATTTGATTCTCTGGAATCTATAAATTTTTTGAACAAATTGCAAATGTATGTGTCACGATCTAAATGTACAAATTTAGGAATTTGTTGTGCTTAAGATTCCTGACTGCATCTTTATATCATCTTAACTTTAAGAGCCAGAGCACCATTTGCTAATAATGAACTCTGTCTCCCTGTCTGTTTCTGTCTCTCTGTCTGTCTTTCTCTCAGGCAGGGGGTGAATGAAGGTATTGAGTGGATGGTGAAGTGCGTAATCAGGAACATTCACAGGCCTCCAAGACAGAAGGACATCACATAGAGCTTGCCATGTCCTCCCTCTTTCAAAGCTCCCACCACAGGGCTGTGTTCATTAGGCACCAAAGGGTATAAACAGGACTGAAACAACAAGGGTCTGCCAGTACAATATCAATGGTCATCAGGTGAAACATTCTGCTCTAATGAACACAATCCAGGCACCCGTTTGCTACAGTTGGACTTTAGAAAGAGAAGGTGGACTCTATCCAAGCAGCTGACTTTGCAACTGACTTTCTCCCGCTCTATTTGCTTGCTTTAGTGCTGTGAATTCAAATATTTTCAGATATGTCTTGGTGTCAGGGATTAACAGTTGGGGATACAGTTGATTTATTGTGTGTAATTTGGAAATGTACTCTGATGAGGTGAAAAGCTTTATTTTGGCCTCAGTTAATGTGTGAATTGCCTGCATCTTTCTTATAAAACTCTGACATTGTCATCAAATTGATAGGCACTCAAACTCTGTATCACTTACGTAATGTAACTTCTTTGTCCTAATTCCTGAAGCCCCTCAGTAGGATTGATGATCTGGGATACATTTTTCATGTTAGACTATAATGACTGACATTATATGCACAGAGATCCTAGTTTTGCGCTAGTTCTCTGAATATGGACTTTTTTTACTCAACCCATAGATACTAATTAGTCTGTTTTAAGAGGGGGGAACAATTCTCTCAAGGAAATATCAATGCCATTTGTATTTTTTAGGGGAATTTATCAGTTTGAGGATGAACCTTGACACAGCTATGTTGTGTTATTTCATATTATGCAGAAACACTAAATGTAAAATAATTTTGACAGTGGGTCAATGATGTATCAATCACTGCCCATTCATATGACCTGTCAAAATACTAGTTTTATAGTTTGCAATGACATGTATGTGGTGCATGTCTATGATTGAGTACCAATGACTCCTAATTGCTATTGAGTGCCTCTCTTTTCCGTGGGAATTGGGGTGCAATTTGGGGCACAGTTTCTTTTTACTTTTTAACCTGGTAGCATATGTAACTGATCAGGCTGAAAACACATTTTACACAAATGGAAAAGATTATGTCATTAACAGGATGATTCAGAACAGTTAAAAGTTTTCTTTGACATGCCTGTTGGTTCTTCAAGTGCAAAAAAAGTACAATTAAAGTATTTGTCTTAGATCTGAATTCCATGTTTTGAAAGAATGTTGCCATTCGTGGTAAATGGGTGAGAAAAGAGGTAAAACCTCATAAGGGTGTGGGATTAGAACCATTGTCGCCTGGGGTTAGTGTCCTGTGAAGGTATGGGATAAGAACCCTTGGCACCAGGGCTTAGTGTCCTGTGAAGGTATGGGATAAGAACCCTTGGCACCAGGGCTTAGTGTCCCATGTAAAGTGTTATCTTTTATATATTATGCATAGTGTAACATTGGAGTTGCATTGTTTTTTAGGTAAGATTACAAAATGAAATTTGTTTTTCCTATATAATTCCTATATAATGAACACATTTATAAAAAGATATTCACTAAATGTATCGCAGTGGTGAATGATCATTCAAATTGGAGCTGTAATAAATATGTGTAAAAAATGTAATTCTCTAGACCAGTATTTGACCATTATTCCTAATCATCAATTGAACAGTAATGGAATCCTTCATTAAAGAAATGTAGCAGGGCATCGCTGCAATACCTTTAAATTCCAACACTGTTTCTACACTGAGGTTAAGGAGGTCATTTGCTTGTAGCCCGGATTGGTTACTGAGAATCACATTAAAAACCTCTTATCTATCATCTAACAAGTCCCTATCATCAACACAGACGGTGCTACACATGTCAGTAGCAATGTGCAATGGCCGGCTAACTGCACTAAAGGCCAAAAAACGTCCTCATGACATTCTTATACGGTAGACAACTGACCTGATGTTGACAAAACGTTGAAAACTGACGAAACGTGCCTGGTTCTCCTAGGACATTTTAATGTTACAACGTGTTAAATCGTACAAACAGCATTTAGATCTATCAGGCCAAGCACATGTTCATATGTGTGGATTTTCGAAGAACCGTGCGAATGTCTCAGACGGACCATTGTGGCAGGTAACACTGACTACAGTAGGTGTCTTGTGGCGTGGGTTTGATTCTCCGCGTGGTGTCTTGCGGCGTGGGTTTGATTCTCCGCGTGGTGTCTTGCGGCGTGGGTTTGATTCTCCGCATGGTGTCTTATGGCGTGGGTTTGATTCTCCGCATGGTGTCTTGCAGTGTGGGTTTAATTTTCTGTATGGTGTCTTGTGGTGTGGGTTTGACTCTCCGTATGGTGTCTGCCTCTCTCAAACACTGAGCACTTTCTCTAAGCCTATGGATTACTGTTGTGATGACAGACTGTCTTAATGTTTTTGTGAAATACTCCTTTTACTCTTGGCCAATGCTTGGCCCGGGATGCGATCCCTATCCCTGCTGTTTTGGTGAAACCACCAGAAGTTCCTATGTATACACAAAGCTGTATACGGGCATAGGCAGATGTGGCATCCACTCAGAAAAAACAAACCAACAAGTGCCCAGTTTATATAGGAGGTCTGTCTCCTTATTATTGATGTTAGAACTCAGTTAAGTTAAGGATCCAGTTAAGTCCAGTTTCCTTCTTCAGATATTCCGTCCGTGACCAATCCGACATTTCAGTTTCTTTGTTAAATCACTGGCCATGTACATGGAAAAAAATATATATATGTGCAGTTTCATGACATAATTTTGACAAACTCTGTATCACTTATATTTATTTACAGTATGCCTTCATTACCAATAGGGAAAATGCTAACAGTTTCAACAAAGTTTTGGTTGATACAGCACCAGAAGAAATGAAGAGAGCACTGCACCTTTGTCTTTCCAAAAAAGTTGAAAGGGACTGTTTTGAATGAGGAATAGAAAGGTTTAAATTAAGAGACCACTGCATATTGAACGCTTCTGTTCCTCACTCAAAACCTTCCTTTTCAACTTTCTTGGAAAGGAAAGAAAACAGCAAAGTGGTATCTAATATTTTCCGGAGCTGTATGAAACAACAGCACGTCTGTTGAGGGCCTCCCGCAGGTCCAGGAGGATTGCTTCACCTGTCCAGTGATATTGATCGTGTGCATGTACATGGGATAAGTGCATACTACTCAGGACATGAGGAGTATGCAGTTGAAATCTCAATCTGGCTTTCCCTCTAGTCATTATCAAACTGGTCGTCCTTGTGGATAAAGAGGTTTTTGGTGAAACTAGTCAGGGACTAACCCTTGTAGGCATATTTTCATAAAATGTACCTGTAGTCACACACTATTTTTCTAAAGAGTCTGTTTGTCTTTGACTTTCTCCTTACTGTACTATTAAAACTAATGAGTAACAAAATATTACATATGGATGACTGAAGGATCAGTTGTTTGTCCTTGGAGGATGAGAATCTTAGCAAGATTGATTGTTTCCCTAAGCTAAAAAACAGGGGTCCTTGACTTAGGTTTCCCTGAGCTTGGGGATCAATGAATCGTTTTCATGACTCAATTATTTTTATGAAGCCTTTTTATCTTGTGCCACCAATGTTAAATGAAGGTAGCTTATTGGGCAGGTGTGTCCAATCCTGGTCCTGGAGAGCTTCCATCCTGTAGGTTGTTACTCCAACCCGAATTTTGCCTACCTGATTCTAATAAAGAGCTGGATAGAAAAACTAAGCCAGGTTAGTCAACTAGGGTTTCAGTGTGAATGTTACTAGGAAACATTTCAGTCAGGTTAAAGATGTATTTATTTTGGAAATATAATAAATAATCAATATTTTATTTATAAAATGTAAACAAATTATTTAAACATTTTTTAAATCAGTGGACATATGTAACACAGTGTATGAGAGACATTTCATAGTTGAATTGTAAAATACAAAGAGTAAAATATATTTCTGTTGCCATATAAATGTACACTAATCCAGCAGTGATTTCAAGGTCACATTCGATATTATTCAGTGAGTGGAGCAACTTACTGAAATACAAAAAATATATAAAAATCACATTTCATTAGAAAATATGTTTACTTCACTGTCAATAATAGGGCAGAATAAAATCTCACAGTTTAAGAAAGCAAATGCATCTGTAGTCCCAAACCAAAATCCAAAATATTGAATAATATGTAAGTTATTTTCGTGCTTGGTGCACTGAGATTTTTTCAGCTGCTGTGACACAGTTCCTTGCTGTATAATTATGGAGGAGTTGTCTCCAAGTTTCACTGCGGCTCAACAACTCTTGGTTACCTTTGAGAAATTAAGAAAATAAATGAGTACAGTTTAACTTGACTGTTGTTCATTCATGTCACTTGAAGGCATTGTATGTTAACTAGCTATTTACTTAAATTCGTTGTTCATTACACCTAGCTATTTGCTAGATAGTCGCTAATAAGAATACTTGTGTTTTGCTCCATTTATGTGGGGAGATAGTTTTGTTTTTCTTTTCTTGGGCACATTTCGTAGCCAATCAAGGTCTTTTAGAATGCAACTTTGTAATAACTACAATAACTTTCAGTGGACATCACAATGAGTGTTATTCTAGAACCCACTTTCCCCCTAAAAAAATTATATCCCATTTGCAATTAAGTCTCTGCTTCATAGTAGCAAAACCCAATGCACTTGAGATAGTCAATGTTGAAATACAGTACCTTGTAAAAGTATTCAGGCCCTTGATAATTTCTCTAAATTTAATAAATAACTGATTCTACATTGAAATAAATTTATTTTAAAACGCTGACACTCAATTATTGCAAGGTTACATTGTTTTTTTTGGGGGAAATGTAACAAAAGTGTTGTTATTCCACCCCTGTGCTGTGGAAGCTCCCAGGTTACACAGATGAAAGCAGTTACTTTCATCACAAACATTGCAGTTACTTTACCATCAGCCTCCACCTGTGAACCATTACAGTTACTGTGCCATTTTTTTGGATAAAAATCCAACTATTCAAGGATGACTGGTCATCCTGTGAATATGAATTTAACCACGCTTTAAGACACATCATCTCTAAATTGGAGTATGGTGGTAGCATCATGTTGTGGGGATGCTTCTCATCAACAGGGACAAGACATCATGTTAAGATTGTAGGTCAAATATTTAAAGCAAAATTAAGGGAAATTGAAGGATGAAATGTCCACTAATAAGTGATGCTTTGGAGGACAATGATCATATTAGCAGGAAAATGATCCCAATGAAGCTTTCAGCAGGACAATAATCCCACTCACAGGGCAAATGCAACACTGATAATCGCAATATTTAAAAATTGCGGTCCAAAGGAGTTGTCCAACCAACCTGGACATAATCTACCATAAGGAATGGGCCAGAATCACTCCAACACAAGGTTGATTCATACTTACAAAAGCCCTTGCCAATAGATGTATAGAATATTCATGTATTGAGTTTCAATACTCATCCAAGCAACATATCTCTCTTTTTTTCTTTTAAATACTGTATTTCCCATCATATAACCAGTTTCACCATGCAACAAATTTATTTGAGTGCATTTATTTTTTTTTATAAAATATTTTGATGTAGAATTTATAGTTTGGTAATATTACAGACATGGCCAGGGGTAAGAATACTTTTGCACTGTATGCTTTTGAAGCACATCCAATTTTTAATTCCTCTTTGTTTTCAGTGGTATATTTGTGAATCCTCTTTCACATGAGGGATGCATATTTTTGGTGAAAAGTAGGGAACATAACACACTAGTTTAGATCAGGAAAAGACTTACCAATAATGCACAATCCCTCTTTGGCCCTGGTGATGCCCACGTTGATTTGGTTGGGATCGGCAACAAAGCCCAAACATTTGGACCTCCAGGCCCTGTCTGGCTCTATCTCGATCTCATTGCTGGGTAAAGAGCGCACAGTGGACAGGATGACGTAGCGCCATTCACTTCCTACATGGGAGACAAAGAAGCATTGGTCAAACCCTGGGCAAAAGCAACAACTTTAAATTTCACGTAGCAACGTTGGACAATCAAGTCAACACTACCGAGACAGAACTTAGGTAATGGTCACCTTGACTTTTTGTGATGGTGGTGACAGTGATTTGGTTCAGTTGGATTTTTCTGAGTTCGTTTTTAATTTCAGACACCTGTGCGTTGTAGGGCGACAGAATAGCAATACTCTGTTCATCTATTTTGGATGTGGTCACAAGCTGTTTGGCGAGCCGAACCTGTGATAAACAAAAAGTTTCAATCATTAATGACACGACTTAAACCAAGTGTTCCAGTTGTATGTCAAGATTTGAGCTCTAAGTTTGGTGTCGAAGTTGATAAAAGACTTACCACTACATCCTTTTCCTCCATATTTGCTTTGGAGTTTTCGTTTCCTTTTTCTGTGCTAACAACCAGGCTGAACTCCTTTCCAGTGATGTGGCCGAATACAGTGTGTGTCTGCTTTTCGGCAACCTTAAGGACGCTATTCGGCCGATTTGCTTTAGTAATCAGTTTTCCTTCGTAGAATGTCTCTGATGGGAACTTGCATATATCTTCATGCTATAAAAAGAGAAGTAATTGGGCATCAATATGAAAATCTACTTGCATTTCTGATTGGTCAAAGTAACCATTGCATTTTACACTTGATTAAACATTTTAAGATTAAATTGTGAATTAGATGGCCAATTTGAATGATGTCATATTATAAACTGAGTTGTTTGAATCCTGAATGCTGATTCGCTGACAGCTCTGGTTGATGGATCCATATACCACACATATGACAACATAATTTTTAGCTCTAATTGTGTTGGTAACCAATTTATAGTAGCAATATAGCATTTCAGTGTTTTTTGTAGTACATTGCCAATATACCACGCCTAAGCATTGTTCCAGTGGACACCTCAGCTGTGGTATATTGGCCATATACCACACCCCTCGTGCCATAATGCTCAAATAGACAACATATTACCATATAACCACTTCTTACCATTCTGTACTGGGTGTCCAGCATCACTGAATGGGTCAGGCGGTTAAAGTAGCGCTCAAACAGTGACTTTGACATTCCCAACTTTTTCACGAGTTTATTCTTAATGATGGGACGTAGTTGTTTGTGGTCTCCGACCAATACAATCTGGAAGGTGGAAAGAAGTTATTTCACCAACATTCTCGATCACTTTAAAAACATGTTGATGGATTTGTTGATAAACCATGGCATGCCAATGAGACAAGGGTTGCAGTTAAAGCTTAGTTTGATGTAATGTCTCGTTTATTAGTCCAGGTGAGAAATGTGTCTTTAGCTTTTCCCAAACCATTTGATACAATCAAACACATACTACAAATCATGTTAGGTTGGAAAAGAAGAGGGAATTCACAATGCAGCAACCAACAAGCATATTAGAGGATTAAGTGCCTTGATCAAGAGAACAGGCAGGTGGCAAATCCTAGATCAGAACAGGGATTTGTTCAGGCAACCCTAGTTCTCAAAACTGGATCCTGCCACAAAACCCAGTTTAACACATTTCATAGAAATGCAGTTTCCATTTCCAAACCGAAGTAATAGACTGTGCAATACGAGCCAAACTCATTCCCTAACTCTGAAGTATAATTTTCACACCAATGATCTTATGAAGCATCTTACAGAGGAACCCCACTGGTGATGTTAACATTGAATGTGTCAGGGCTGATCAGCAGCTGCTGGACTGAAAACCTGCCTTGAATTGTCATTCATATGAACAAGAGTCATTCAACAGTGTACACATTATAAATAAGCACCATGATATACAGTGGGGAGAACAAGTATGCAGGTTTTTGTACTTACAAAGCATGTGTGTGCTTAAATCCAGAAAATCACATTGTGTGATTTTTAAATAATGAATTGGCATTTTTTTGCATGACGTAAGTATTTGATCACCTACCAACCAGTAAGAATTCCGGCTCTCATAGACTTGTTAGTTTTTCTCTAAGAAGCCCTCCTGTTCTCCACTCATTACCTTTATTAACTGCAACTGTATGAACTCATTACCTGTATAAAAGACACCTGTCCACACACTAAATCGAACAGACTCCAAACTCTCCACAATGGCCCAGACCAGAGAGCTGTGTAAGGACATTGGGGATAAAATTGTAGACCTGCACAAGGCTGGGATGAGCTACAGGAAAATAGGCAAGCAGCTTGGTGAGAAGGCAACAACTGTTGGCGCAATTATTAGAAAAGTTCAAGATGCCGGTCAATCTCCCTGGGTCTGGGGCTCCATGCAAGATCTCACCTCGTGGGGCATCAATGATCATGAGGAAGGTGAGGGATCAGCCCAGAACTACACGGCAGGAACAGGTGAATGAACTGAAGAGAGCTGGGACCACAGACTCAAAGAAAACTATTAGTAACACACTATGTCGTCATGGATTAAAATACTGCAGCGCACGCAAGGTCCCTCTGCTCAAGCCAGCACATGTCCAGGCCCGTCTGAAGTTTTTCAATGACCATCTGGATGATCCCGAGGAGGAATGGGAGAAGGACATGTGGTCTGATGAGACAAAAATTTAGCTTTTTGGTCTAAACTCCACTCGCCATGTTTGGAAGAAGAAGGATGAGTACAACCCCAAGAACACCATCCCAACCATCAAGCAGGGAGGTGGAAACATCATTCTTTGGAGATGCTTTTCTGCAAAGGGGACAGGACGACTGCACCATATTGAGGGGAGGATGGATGGGGCCATGTATTGCAAGATCTTGGCCATCAACCTCTTTCCCTCAGTAAGAAAATTGAAGATGGGTAATGGCTGGGTATTCCAGTATGACAACGACCCAAAACACACAGACAGGGCAACTAAGGAGTGGCTCCGTAAGAAGCATCTCAAGGTTCTGGAGTGGCCTAGCCAGTCTCCAGACCTGAACCTGAAAATCTTTGGAGGGAGCTGAATGTCCTTATTGGTCAAGAACTACAGGAAACGTATGATCTCTGTAATTGCAAACAAATATTTCTGTACCAAATGTTAAGTTCTGCTTTCATACAATAAAATGCAAATTAATTATAAAAAAATCATACAATGTGATTTTCTGGATTTTTGTTTTTGATTCCATCTCTCACATTTGAAGTGTACCTATAATAAAAATGACAGACCTCTTTATGCTTTGTAAGTAGGAAAACCTGCAAAATCAGCAGTATATCCAATACTTGTTCTCCCCACTGTACATACATTCTTTATGTGTATTCTGAACAATTTACTGTGCATACATATATATATATATATATATATATATATATATATAAGAGATTACTGGAAATTGAATGCTTCTGATCCTCACTCAAAACATACCTTTTCACATTTTTTGGAAAGGAAAGACAAAGGGGCAGTGGTTTCTTAATAATTTCCGGAGCTGTATATACAGTGGGGCAATAAAGTATTTAGTCAGCCACGAATTGTGCAATTTCTCCCACTTAAAAAGATGAGAGAGGCCTGTAATTTTCATCATAGGTACACTTCAACTATGAGAGACAAAATGAGGAAAATAAATCCAGAGAATCACATTGTAGGATTTTTTATGAATTTATTGGTCAATTCCTTGGTAAAATAAGTATTTGGTCACCTACAAACAAGCAAGATTTCTGTCTCTCACAGACCTGTAACTTCTTCTTTAAGAGGCTCCTCTGTCCTCCACACGTTACCTGTATTAATGGCACCTGTTAGAACTTGTTATCAGTATAAAAGACACCTGTCCACAACCTCAAACAGTCACACTCCAATCTCCACTATGGCCAAGACCAAAGAGCTGTCAAAGGACACCAGAAACAAAATTGTAGACCTGCACCAGGCTGGGAAGACTGAATCTGCAATAGGTAAACAGCTTGGTGTTAAGAAATCAACTGTGGGAGCAATTATAAGAAAATGGAAGACATACAAGACCACTGATAATCTCCCTTAATCCGGGGCTCCACGCAAGATCTCACCCCGTGGGGGCAAAATGATCACAAGAACGGTGAGCAAAAATACCAGAACCACATAGGGGGAACATGTGAATGACCTGCAGAGAGCTGGGACCAAAGTAACAAAGGCTACCATCAGTAACACACTACACCGCCAGGGACTCAAATCCTGCAATGCCAGACGTGTCCCCCTGCTTAAGCCAGTAGATGTCCAGGCCCATCTTAGGTTTGCTAGAGAGCATTTGGATGATCCAGAAGAGGATTGGGAGAATGTCATATGGTCATATGAAACCAAAATAGAACGTTTTGGTAAAAACTCAACTTGTCGTGTTTGGAGGAGAAAGAATGCTGAGTTGCATCCAAAGAACCCCATACCTACAGTGAAGCATGGGGGTGGAAACATCATGCTTTGGGGCTGTTTTTCTGCAAAGGGACCAGGATGACTGATCCGTGCAAAGGAAAGAATGAATGGGGCCATGTATCGTGAGATTTTGAGTGAAAACCTCCTTCCATCAGCAAGGGCATTGAAGATGAAACGTGGCTGGGTCTTTCAGCATGACAATGATCCCAAACACACTGCCCGGGCAACGAAGGAGTGGCTTCATAAGAAGCATTTCAAGGTCCTGGAATGGCCAAGCCAGTCACCAAATCTCAAACCCATAGAAAATCTTTGGAGGGAGTTGAAAGTCTGTGTTGCCCAGCGACAGCCCCCAAACATCACTGCTGTAGAGGAGATCTGCATGGAGAAATGGACCAAAATACCAGCAACAGTGTGTGAAATCCTTGTGAAGACTTACAGAAAACATTTGACCTCTGTCATTGCCAACAAAGGTAAATAACAAAGTATTGAGATGGACTTTTGTTATTGACCAAATACTTATTTTCCACCATAATTTACCAACAAATTTATAAAAAATCCTACAATGTGATTTTCTGGAATTCTTTTTTTGTCTCTCATAGCTGAAGTTTGCCTATGATGAAAATTACAGGCCTCTCTCATCTTTTTAAGTGGGAGAACTTGCACAATTGGTGGCTGACTAAATACCTTTTTGCCCCACTGTATATAGAGAGAGATATTTTCAATTATTTCTTAGAACAATATTAATTTATTTATAAAAAAATATTATTTTCTTTGAACAACAATCATAAGAAATGTTACCTACCTATCACAAGGAATCGCTAGAAAATGATGGGGCAAAGTAACCCCAGACAGCCCTCAGCCAATTTGTGTCCCACTAGCGGTTACCATTGCATTTTAAAATACCTTTTCTGGTCTATAGCTGACCAGTGGAATGAGGGCTTGAGGTTCTGTTGCCATGGCACATTCATCGATGAGGATCTGCCTGGCGCTGACCGTTTTAGTCAGGTTAGGGGTGGAAGCTGCTGTGCAGGTGCACAGTATGACGTTGTGTTGCTGCAGCTCATGCACACGAGCTTTGTTCAAGAGCCTTTTGTATCTAGAAGAAAAACAAAGGAAAACAAATGTAGTGTAAACTTTGTTTCCTCCATCGCTATATTTCTTCCAAAAACATACATTTTAGCGGATGTTTCTGAAGGACAAGTATTTTATTATTATTACATATTTCTGTGGGGTACTGTAGTGCATCTTTACTCACTCCTCAACTTCTTCTTGTGTTAGCTCCTCCCCCTTGGATTCTTTGGCTGGGTTTATTCTCTCATCAAACACCTTAATGGCGCCGGAGTGTGGATTCTGTTGTTCCCGTATGCGATGGTGCAAGGTGATATCTCTAAAATGGGTACAACGAGAAATCCAACTCTATTAATAATGGATTAAACTATGTAAAATGCCTGGCCCAAAAAAAAGAAACCAGGCAAGCTTAAATCAGCCTGCCTGCAATAAAAATAGTTGATATTTGTTGCCCTCCCTGGGGTGGAATCCGGGACTTCCACGGAAGAGGCCGTGTCTTTAACCATTACGCCACACATCTGCCAAGACTTGGTATAGCATTTCAACATTAGATCATTTTGTCATGCTTTAACATCACGCCGCGTTTGAATATGTCACTAGACACCATTAAGCATTGTGTTAAACTGACTTACGTTTCTCATGAAGTTTACCTTCACCACAAATAGTATCTATGAACAGAATTTATTTTGCCACTGGCCGTTTTAACAGCTTATTAGCCATTTGTGAATGACATTGATACAGTCTCTATCAATATAGGTGACGATAACTGTCTTTTTTGTCATGTGAAAAGACGAGATAATCAAGTGTTTGTCTATCCTTAACAACCTAATATCGATCAGAACGGACTTCAGTAGATATAATGTAGTATCTACTGAAGGTTATAGCCAACAACAGTTTTGACTGTCCTGACTAAATCCTAAGGCATAATGTGTTTTGACAGTGGCGGTCAGAGACATTTGCTCCATTTGGAGTCACAGCTTGCAAAGAGCACTCCAAGTTTCTGGATCAATGTTTGTGGGTATTTGTGGTGGTAATCTTTTCAGGCAGACTTCTCTGCGGATGCCTTTCCTGACACATTTCACATATAATCTCTTTTCCATTTAGTTGGCAGTAACCTTTCCAATTTGTTTAAAATGCACACCCATACCTGAGCACTGACTTGGACCGCTCTTGGCGAAGTGTCCTGGGCGACAGCTGAAGGACACTCCCTGGGTATGGGTACTCCAGCATCTCCATTTGTTGACTGCATACCCTAAGGGGCTTCAGATTGTCTCCAAATTTCATCAGGTACTCTACAGAATGTTCCGGACAAGTTAATGATCCTTACAGAACAGCGATCATACTTAGGCTGAGGTGTACCAATATGTGGTGCTAACAGTTTTAGCATGAAGTAACTTACCAGCCACCACATCAACAGACTTGTTGGAAGGACCACAGTAGAGAATAACTTCATTTTTATCCTTGTCCTTGGGATCTTCAAGTGTTCTGGGGTTTTCGGAGTTGTGGACAAGTAGCCAGTACACAATGTAGGCTCCTACAACAGTCTTTCCAGTTCCTAACAGTGGAAATGTAGCTAAGTGTTCAGCATTCAGCTTCAGATATTCTGGTAGTAGTATTTAATAACTTACCAGGTGGCCCTTGTATGACTGTGAAGTTGCTATTTAGAGCTTTCTCCACTGCTTTGCATTGACTCTCATTCAGATCCGGCAAACCTTTGGGTGGCCTTTTTTTCATGATTCGGTGTCGTGGGACAACAACTTGTGAAGCTACAATCCCAAAAACATACAGCAACAAACAATACCATTAAACATTTTGCTTAGGAACAATTATGTGAAGGGTAAATTCCTATACACGTGAATAAGTCAAATTCAGACAAAAACACTTTTGAATATGTTCTTGTCTAACAAGGACACTGTACCATCACCACGACCTCCAAGACATAACTTGGTTATTATGTCGCAATTTAATACAATTGATAAAAAATTTCCTAGAAGAAATAGTTCATCATCTTAAAGCTTCCACATGTTGTCTCGACACACTGCCATCAGATATTTTTTATTCAACTCTGTACCAATGGACCAAGAGCAAATAGTTAATAGCTCTCGGCAATCAGCCATTTTCCCAACATCTCTCGAAACAGCTGCCATTAAGCCCCTATTAAAAAAGAGAACACTGGATGCATCTATAATGAACAGACACCTATATCAAATCTCCTTTTTATAGCCAAGATCATTGAGAAGGTTTTCTTCAATAAACTCACCATTTTTATGACCTCAAGCAGGCTCTTAGATATATTTCAGTCAGGCTTCCGACCTCACCACAGTACTAAAACAGCCCTGATTAAAGTTTTAAATAATATAAGGCTGAATACTGATTCAGATAAAAAGACAATTCTGGTTCTATTAGACCTCAGCGCAGCATTTTACACTGTAGATCATAGAACACATATAGATAGGCTGGAAAACTGGGTAAGACTCCCGGGACAGTCCTTGATTGGTTCAGATCATATCTAGATGGCCGGAGTTACTTTGTCACCATTGGTAATTATGAATCTGATAGGGTGGCAATGACATGCGGAGTTCCGCAGGGATTGATTCTCGGGCTGCTTCTGTTCAATCTCTAAATGCTACCTCTGGGCCAAATTCAACAGCATTAACTACCACAGCTATGCGGATGATACTCAAATATAAATGGCTCTTGAACCAAATGACAACAGCTCAATAGACTCTCTGTGTAACTGTATAGAGCACATAAAGACCTGGATGAACCCAAAATGTTTCAGGGCTCGAGATTCCAGGGCCCGAGATTATTGTGTTTGCCAACAAAAATAAAAGATCAATTATTAGTAAAGAGCTGGATTCTTGTGTCCTAAAAAACAGGGATTAAGTATGTAATTTTGTTGTTCTGATAGACTCAGACCTCACATTTAACAGTCATTTCAAATCGGTCACCAAAACAGCATTCTATCATCTAAAAAATGTTGCCAAAATCAAAAGCTTGGTGTCCTAAAAAGACCAAGAGAAGCTCATCCATGCCTCTTAACTGGACTGCCCAAAATTAGCTGCAGCTAATTCAGAATGCAGCAGCTAGAATTTTAACCAGGACCAAGAGAACAGAGCACATCACTCCGGTTCTTATATCTTTGCATTGGCTTCCAGTCAGTTACAGAATAGATTTTAAAGTGGTGCTTTAAGTTTTATAAATCTCTCAATGGTTTAGGACTTGAATACATTTCTGATATGTTTGAAGAATATATACCAAGCAGGGGTCTAAGATCCATGAACACAGGTCAGCTAGTAGACCCCAGAGTCCAAACTAAACATGGTCAAGCTGCAGTTAGCAGTTATGCTGTAAAAAACTGGAATAAACTACCAGAATGGCTTAGACGTGCCCCAAACGTATACGTACATTTTTAAATCTAGGTTAAAAACACTTCTCTTCATGTGCCTATGACTGAGCACTTAAACGTAACCACACTGTTTAGCCTTATAGCTTCCTTTGTTTTATCTCAGTTTTATTATTTTGATATTTTCTTATTCCATGGTTTATTATAATGATGTTGTTTTGATGTTTTCATTTGAGTATTTGTTTTTGTTATTGTATTTTTATATATTTTTTTTTCTTTGTAAAGCACATGGATTTGCTTCGATGTCTGAATTGTGCTGTATACATAAACCTGCTTGCTCGTCAAAAACGTACTTTCTCTTGGAATTGGCTGTCCTAGGGCTATTTTCTGAACAAGCTCGTTTGCAGATGTAATGTTGATCACAGCCATTTCTTTACGTCTAGAAAGAATAACATAAAAAAAACATTAGTTATACTAAGTAAAATAGTAATGAGAACAGTGTATCCAACAAATGCAACAGCATTATTATGATTTTTAAAACAGAATTAATTGTTGGTGCAGGTGTGCTCATAGGTTTGCATACCCTGGCAGAAATTGGGAAATTTTAGTATTGATTTAAAAAAAACTTTTATTTAAGGATAGTGATCATATGAAGTAATATATTATCACATAGTTGTTTGACTCCTTTTTAAATCATAATGATAACAGAAATGACCCAAATGGCCCTGATCAAAAGTTTAGATACCCTTGAATTTATGGTTAATTCCCCATACCTGTGGCTTTTAAAATTGCAATTAGTGTCTGTGTATAAAAAGTGTATGAGTTTGTTAGCTCTCACATGGATGCACTGAGCAGGCTACATACTGAGCCATAGGGAGCAGAAAAGAACTGTCAAAATACCTGTCTAACAATGTAATGGAACTTAATAAAGATGGAAAATGATATATAAAGATATCCAAAGCCTTGCAAATTCCAGTCAGTACTGTTCACTCATTAATTAAGAAGTACAAAGAAAAACCGTCAGGTAACCGCAGGAGAAATAAAGGCTGCTCTGGAAAAAGACGGTCTGGTTGTTTCAGCGAGCGCAATTTGATGACACTTGAATGAGCTGCATGGTCGAGTTGTCAGTAAAGCCTTTACTGTGCCAATGTCACAAAAAAGCCTGGTTACAATATGCTCGACAACATCTTGAAACACCTCACACTGTAATTTTGTGTCACACTGTAATTTGGTGTCTCTCCAACCATAAGCACTATGTTTGGAGAGGGTTCAAGAAGGCCTATAGTGAACAGAATACCATCCCCACTGTAAAGCATGGTTGGGGCTCACTGATACTTTGGGGGTTTGTAAGCTCTAAAGGCATGGGAAATCTTGTGAAAATTAATGGCAAGATGAATGCAGCATGTTATCAGAAATTACTGGCAGACAATTTGCATTCTTCTGCACAAATGCTTTACGGGGTCGCCCTTAGATTTCTGCACAAAAATGACCGAAAGCACAAGGTCAAGTTGACCCTCTAGTGGTAAAAGTAGAAAAAGGTGAGGGTTCTGGAGTGGCCATCACAGCCTCCTGACCTTCATATCATCGAGACACTCTGGGGAGATCTCAAACGTTTGATGACAACTTTGCATGACCTGGAGGCATTTTGCCAAGATGAATGGGCAGCTAAACCACCTGCAAGTATTTGGGGCCTCATAGACAACTATTACAAGAAACTGCACACTATCAATGATGCTAATGGGGGCAAAGCACAGTATAAGGAACTAAGTGTATGCAGACGTTTGAACAGGGGTCAGTTTATTTTTTCCTTCACCATATTTGCCATATTTTTTTTTATAATTGTGCCATTCAGTTATGACCTAATGTGAATCCCATAAGAAATACAAGACATGTGTTTTGCCTGCTCACTCATGTTTTCTTTACAAATAGTACATATATTTCCAATTCTCCAAGGGTATGCAAATATTTGAGCCCAACTGTGATATGGTCATTTATGGTGGATAAGTTGTAGAGTCTTTTTATAATTACATTTTAAGCACCACATTGCTGACTGTTTAAAATCAAAACTTTAACCATAAAGTTGTACAGCAACATGTGTAAAATTACAATTATTCAATTCAGGTCTATGACATTGTTCTCTTAGTAGATATTTGAATACTTACATGTCGGGTAAAAGCTTTGGGATTATCTCGACCGTATAGGTTGTCTTTCTGTTGAAGACACACTCTGGGATTGTATCCATTGGCAAGTGGTTGATGTAGAAGTGCACTGTTCTGGCTTGCTTTGGGCATTTCTTTTTTGGTTCGTCATACTTAGTTGTAACACCATGGGCCACCCAAGTGTAGTTTCTAGAGTCCACTGCTTTGTCTGAGTGGTCAGGTTTTGAGGTCAGTTTCAAACCTCTTTTTCTGATGCACAGTAAACACTTGTTAAGGTTGCATTCAATGGCCCATTCTTTGATATTTGTGAGAGGAAGGTCAAAACTTCCTTCTAGTTCGTTGTCTTTTTTCAAGAATTTAAATTCAATCTCCTGGTCCTCAATGATGATGATGTCACTTTCATCCACAGCATTGGATGCAGACTCCATTTCACAAAGTGGTTTCCAGATATCCACATACTCCAGAATGCTTCCATATTCACTTTTGGATGGATGTTTTGCACGTTTGGAGAAGCATGTGATAGGGCTGTGGGCGTGGTTTACACACACCTCAAATTTTGGTTTGATGTACACCAACTGAACCGTGGGTGTCCAATAACCTCTCTTTATTTCAGATGTCATTTGGACTTGAAGTGTGTCTCCCGGCTTCAACTGAAGAGTAAGATCAACATAATGCTCCATTTCAATTGCTTCAACAGTTCTGCAAGAGTCCTCACCAGCTTCAATCAAATCCATTCTGGCATTTTTTTGACTCAGTTCAGTTTGCTTTGTTGCTGCACTTAGTATGAGAGACCTCGCTTCATCCCATTTCTCCTTGTCAACTGCATCAACAATGGCTAGCCACGTCAGTTGTGGAAGCTCAGTGCATTCAGAAGACATCTGTACCTTTTTTAGCTCTTGGTGAGTTTTGGCAATGTCAACTGAGTACAATCGTCTTTTCCATTTTAGCGTTGTGTGATTTTTCTTTGAATCGTGGATTGGTTGATCCTCTAGTTGCAAATCTCTGTACAGAATAGGCAAACTGTCTGGAAATATGTGCATGTCAAATGGGAATATCACCTTGAAACTGTCTCCTACTTCAACATCAACAACAAATGCTAGCTTTAAAGCATTCTGTTTCTTCATGTCAAAGGCACATGTGATCATCTCCGCCTTCTTTTCATATTCATTGGCCTTCTCGTCACTTACTTCATTCTTCTGCCCCAAAATGTTAATGTATTCTGGAGAGTATTGGACTGGAGTGCCACTTAGAACTGAATGTAAAAGCCTTTGCAAGATAACATCCATGTAGCGTCGCAGGGGCGAAGATGCGTGGGTATAGGACTTCAGATGTAATGAATAGTGCCCAACCATTGCCTTCAGTGATGAATTGGAAGTAATGACATAGGCTTTATTAAGACACTTCCTTAACTTCAAAATCACTGGAAGTAGCTGGGGGTAGATGTCATCGGTAGCTATCAGATCAGTCATTCTGTCAATGTCAACTGTCCTATTCTTAGCTGCTGACACAATCTCATTCCACACAGATGTTAAAATGAAAAAGGTTTTGTTCTCTATGTCCTCCTGATCATGGTCATGGACATCGTCCAGATTGTTTCTCAGTTGGATGGACAGTGGTATGATGTCTTTGTACTGCTCTTTTATGTCATTAACCATATGAGGGTCAGGTCCTTCTTGACATCGAAGAGGAGTACAGTTCATGGTTTTGTTTGAATTGATCAAAACTTCTGACACAGAATGGTTGAACAGTACACTAAGTTCCTCAATCATCAGATGGGATCTCCTCTTCCCTGGCTCCTGAAAATCATCCAGTTGTTTATAGGGCCAAGCCTTGCCAAGTCTCCTCTTTCTATGTTCTTTGGCAAAACAATATGCTACAGCAACACAGTCTTCTAAAGTATCAAATATGGTTTCTTTTCCTGACCGCTTACTGATGATGTCCTCTGCCTCTTCATAAGACAACTTTCTATTCGAATTAATCTGAGAAAACTGGAATTTCTTGCCAATGATTCTGTGTGTTTCCTTGTCCACTTGTACCACTAAGGAAATAACCATACAATCTCGACCAGGCAGGAGACTCAGGGAATTTGCAACTGACTTTTGGAACATGTATTCTGGTTCTTTACCATGCTTGTAATATGTAGCACCTCGTTCTTTTGCGTAATTATCATAGGAATCGCCAACACTCACAAAACTGGCCACGTCAGCTATGTGAACCCCAACCTCATAATTGCTGTCCTTTTCAATGACACTGATTGCATCATCCAAGTCTTTGGATCCTTTTTTATCAACAGTGAAAGTGGTCAAACTTCTGAGGTCTTCTCTGTTACCATCTTGGCTGTCTTTCCAGTTATAGGGTTCTGTTAAAACATGTGTCAAACGTGATGGTTTGACCTTAAATTCTTCATTCAAAATGTTTAGGGCCTCCTCAACAGTTGATCCTATAGGAACAATGTCTATCACATTTCCTAATGGAAAAGCATAGTTTTTATTGGTTTTGGGTTTTGTTTTCCAGGAATACAACTCCACCATAAAGATATGATTGTGTTTGATATCTTCATTAAGGTATTGATATCTGATAATTTTCCATTGTCCATCATCGTGTTCCCATATTGGAATGACATTGTGATTCTTGGTGCTGGACAGCGTGCAAATTCTAGTCGTTTTATTATTAAGGGGTACCATCATCTTTCTGTGAAATTGACTCTTATTGGGTTTATGCACATCTTCATCTTCGATGGTACATGCAAACACCTGACGGGATTCAGCTGCCTCGACGACACCTACCACTTGTCCATGTAAATTGCCCTGATCATCATGAAATACTTTGACCACCACTTCATCCCCATCAAAAGCCTTGCTGAGGTTGGCTCTACCATTGATGTTAATGGGTATACTTGGGTTGCCAAATGGCGTGATATAACCTGCATTAAGTTCCTTCATTACCAGTTCCCCACGCTTGTACACATTTGGCTGATTTCTTGTCAACTGCAACAAGTCATCTCTTTCAACTTTGTTACTATCATATAGTCTTTTCTGTTTTAGTACATTTTCTAAACTTCCTCCAACCGATGAATTGTCAAGAGAGTTGTTTTGCTCATCTTGCAACTCTTGTAGAATTGCGTCCATGTCGGCCTTGGTGTCGTATGTAACTGACTGATTGGTGGTTTCATCCAGGAATTCTGACCGTTGGAATTTTGAGATTTCCTTGATATCAGCTTCAATGAAGTTGTTGGTGAGGAATTTTGGTTCAGCACTGCCCTTTTTTATACAGTGGTCAATGTAGGTCCTCCAGATTCTTGAGCACTTTCCGAAGTAGCAGAGCGCAGCAGCATCTCCCACCACAACAACCTGGGATTGAGCCCTAGTCATGGCTGTGTTCAGCACGCGAGCATCGTTGAAGAACTCCGCACAATGTGAAGGGTCAATGTTGTCACGTGTTTGAACTGCTGTCATAACTATTACTCTGAAATGTTTACCTGTCAAAAATGCCAAAAAAGGTTTCTTGTCAAATATTATAATCACTACCTAATTAAAATAGCATTATTATTCATGAATTGATGACATATAAATAAAAATACCTTGCACATTGGCTATTTTTTCCACAGTCACTCGGCCAAGATATATTTTTCTAAGCTCTTTCCGGATTGTTGTAACCTATGAAAAGATAAGAAAATTAGGAGGCAGAACAAAAACCTAATAAAAATATCCATGTGTGATAAATTAAAGGAAAACCGGAACAAATGAATGGAGGAACTTAAAGATCACAGATGCTTCAAAACAGTAGTACTGCATGATAAAATTAGGCAATTACAATCATGTTATGTTCTGTAGCGTGTATAAAAATACTGAGCATGCTTAGGTGACCTCTTTGGGGATCAAGACGACAAGAGGAAAGGATCTAAGTGACTTTAAAAGAGGGTTCTTTATTGACTCTCTTCCAGGATGACAAAACCCCCATCTGCAGGGCACAAGCAGTCACTGACTAGTTTGATGAGTATATAAATGATGTGAATCATATGCTATGGCCTTCGCAGTCACCAGTTCTCAACCCAACTGAACACCTATGGAAGATTTTGGACAGTCGTGTTAGACAGCGCTCTCCACCACCATCATCAAAACACCCAATGAGGGAATGTCTTTTGGAACCATGGTTTTCCATCCCTCCAGTAGAGTTTGTGAGACTAACATAATCTATTCAGCATTGAATCAGAATCTGCATAGAATCTATTCTGCATTGAATCAGAGTCTGCATAGAATCTATTCTGCATTGAATCAGTGTCTGCATAGAATCTATTCTGCATTGAATCAGTGTCTGCATAAAATCAGTGTCTGCATAGAATCTATTCTGCATTGAATCAGAGTCTGCATAGAATCTATTCTGCATTGAATCAGATTCTGCATAGAACCTATTCTGCATTGAATCAGAGTCTGCATATAATCTATTCTGCATTGAATCAGAGTCTGCATAGAACCTATTCTGCATTGAATCAGTTTCTGCATAGAATCTATTCTGCATTGAATCAGAGTCTGCATAGAATCTATTCTGCATTGAATAAGAGTCTGCATAGAATGTATTCTGCATTGAATCAGTGTCAGCAGATTCTTTTCTGCATTGAATCAGAGCCTGCATAGAATCTATTCTGCATTGAATCAGTGTCTGCATAGAATCTATTCTGCATTGAATCAGTTCCTGTGCCTCGTGGCTTAACACCTCACTGAGATACTTATGTGTTTTACTGCAACTGAGGACTTTAACAATAATTAAAGATAAAAGTGCCATTTGCAAAGAATATAATCGTTTTTATCAAAAAATTAAGCAATTACAACCCCATTTACAAAAAAGTTGGGACACTGTGTAGAATGGAAATATAGTCAGAATGCAAAGATGTGCAAATCATTTAAACCCTATATTCATTAGATAATAGTACAGAGACAACATATCAAATGTTTAAACTGAAAAATGTTGTTTCTTTAAAAATATATGCAACTTTGAATATGATGCAAGCAACAGGTTTCAAAAAAGCAGGGACCGAGTCAACACCGGCTGGGAGCGGGTCAACACCGGCTGGGACCGA